>WNWK01003639.1:0-51768 GCA_009830355.1 Cherax destructor
TCTTCCTCCTGCACCCACTTTCCTGTAACCACAAACTTCTGCTGAACACTCTAACACTACATTTTTAAATCTACCCCATACATCTTCGACCCATTGTCTACACTCTCACTAGCCCACCTATCCTCCAATAGTTGTTTATATCTTACCCTAACTGCCCCTCTTTTAGTTTATAAACCTTCACTTCTCTCTTACTTACTGCTTCTATTTTCCTTGTATCCCATCTACCTTTTACTCCCACTGTAGCTATAACTAAAAAGTGATCTGATATATCTGTGGCCCTTCTATAAACATGTACATCCTGAAATCTACTCAACAGTCTTTTATCTACCAATACGTAGTCCAACAAACTACTGTCATTACGCCCTACATCATATCTGGTATACTTATTTATCCTCTTTTTCTTAAAATATGTATTACCTATAACTAAACCCCTTTCTATACAAATTTCAATCAAAGGGCTCCCATTATCATTTACACCTGGCACCCCAAACTTACCTACCACACCCTCTCTACATGTTTCTCCTACTTTAGCATTTAGGTCCCCTACCACTATTACTCTCTCACTGGTTCAAAAGTTCCAATACATTCGCTTAACATCTCTCAAAATCTCTCTCTCTCTCTCCTCTGCACTCCTCTCTTCTCCAGGTGCATACACGCTTATTATGACCCACTTTTCGCATCCGACCCTTATTTTAATCCACATAATCCTTGAATTTACACATTTATATTAACTCTTCTCCTTCCATAACTGATCCTTCAACATTATTTCTACCCCTTCCTTAGCTCTAACTCTCTTAATACCATTTATTTCTCCCCACTGAAACTCGCCTACCCCCTTCAGCTTTGTTTCCCTTAGGGCCAGGACATCCAACTTCTTTTCATTCATAACATCAGCAATCATCTCTTTCTTATCATCCGCACTACATCCACGCACATTCAAACAACCCAGTTTTATAAAGTTTTTCTTCTTCTCTTTTTTAGTAAATGTGTACAGGAGAAGGGGTTACTAGCCCATTGCTCCTGGCATTTTAGTCGCCTCATACGACACGCATGGCTTACGGAGGAAAGATTCTTTTCCACTTCCCCATGGACAATAGAGAAAATAAAAAGAACGAGCTATTAAGAAAAAGAAAAAAAACCTAGATGTGCATGCATGTGCATGCCTGTGTAGTGTGACCTAAAGTGTAAGTAGAAGTAGCTAGATAAACCTGTTATCCAGCGTGTTTATGAGACAGAAAAAAGACACCAGCAATCCTACAATCATGTAAAACAGTTTCAGGTTTCTGTTTCACAGTCACCTGGCAGAACTTTAGTACCTCCCTGGGTGGTTTCTGTCTACCAACCTGTGTGATATTATAATCTAAGTGACCTAAGCTGACCCTTTTAACCGGGGTCTGAGTACCCTGGTGATGGACCAGGTGCTTCGGCTCCTTCAGTACCCTGGTGATGGACCAGGTGCTTCGGCTCCTTCAGTACCCTGGTGATGGACCAGGTGCTTCGGCTCCCTCAGCACCCTAGTGATGGACCAGGTGCTTCGGCTCCCTCAGTACCCTGGTGATGGACCAGGTGCTTTAGCTTATTCAGTGCCCTGGTGATGGACCAGGTGCTTCAGCTCCTTCAACGCCCTGGTGATAGATCATGTGCTTCGGCATATTCAGTGCCCTGGTGATGGACCAGGTGCTTCAGCTCCTTCAGTACCCTATTTTATAGTGCCCTGATTATCAAAGCATATTCCATGGATGGAGTAGGTGGGTTGGATAGGAGTTTTTGTTTGTGGGATTGGTTTTGGGTTTGCCTAGTGTGGATCAGTTGGCTTGAGGCAGTGTTCCTTATTTCTGTGTTCTTGTGAGCGAGAGGGGTTGGATTTGAACGGGACTTGCACAGTTGTTGGGGGGGGGAGGGGTGTTGTCGGGGCTTCTTGCTTGGATGGCGATGGTGATGGGTTGCACAAATATTTTTGTTGGTGGGTTGGTTTTGATATGGACTTGCCAAGTATGGACCAGTAGGCCTGTTGCAGTGTTCCTCCTTTCTTATGTTCTTATGTTCTTAATTGTGTGGTTGTAATATTATATTTGGTGGAGTTGTGTGTTGGTTTGGGATAAATGGTGGAGGTTGTGAGTGTTTGGGTGAGACTTTTGGGTGAAGCAATTACTGGCCGAAATTTAATATTTTACAGAGAAACGATAAGTCACTCAGTCACCCAGCCCGCCTTGGAAGAATCACCCACAACTGTCACCCATTGAAGAGCTGCCTCTCATTGTCACTCAGCTGATATGATAAATGGGGATTGTATACATAAGCAGAGAGACATGGAATACAATTAACGGACAAAACAGAAACAAATCACGTCATGTATCCAATACACATCAACTGGGTAGTCTAATATTCTTGCACAAGTGCGCTGATATTATTTATACCATTTTTACAATGATGCAGTTGTATACATAACAGTAAATCTTTTATTTTTTGTGAGAATAAAAATTCAAAATGGAAAGCAAAAGTAATGTAAAAGGGGCCTGGAGACGTGACTAATGAACAGATAAAATGTTATTTGAGTGCCAGGAATGTCTGTCTCATTTATTCTGGACCCTATTTTGAAATTGGTATCTTTTGAAATTTGTGTGAAATTGGCCAAATTGCGAATTTCTGACCACCTTATTGGGTAGTTGAAATCGGTAAATTGGCTGTTTCTTGTACTCAATTGATAGAACAAATGGAATTCTAGAGAAATAGCTATAATTTTAGTAGCCTAAAACATTGGAATTTGCCGAAAATAGGGCTCAAAGTGGGTGAAATCGCTGATGCATAAATGTCATCCATACCGCTAATTTCGCAAAAGCATAATTCTGTTAGTTTTCGTTCGATTAAATTTCATAATTTTGGTGTAGTTGTGATCGGAAAAAGATTCTCTATCATTTCATAAGAAAAATAATATATTTTTTTCCCGAAAAATTTTGGTCCCTGAGAACGAGTTTCGGAGAGGGCCTGTAGACCCCCAAAGGGTTAAAGCTGCAGGAGTCGATAAAGGACATAGTGCCAGCCAGCGATAAAGTGTAGCATTAAAAGTGTAGCAAGTAAGCGATTAATCGATAGAAAAAGGAGAGCACAAAACTAACTCCTCCAATGTTGATTTAGGTATATAGAGCGACTGACAACACCGTCGCCTCTGCTGCTGTCATCACCACCACTATGTAAGGCTTATCTTTCAGTGGCCCTTATACACCCAACAACAAACAACACAACACAACTTGTCATATACAGTAGGGCCCCGCTTTTCGGCGTTTCGTATTTCGGCGTTCCGTTCATCCGGCGAGTTCAAATTATGACCAAAACTTTTGTATACAGCGAGCATCTTTCAGATACGGCGTGCGCCACCCGGTTTGTTTACATTTTACGTGAGCACATCTCTCTATTATGTAATCATCACTCTTGGGCACATTAAATGTCCAATTTTACGTCAATATAGACATTTTCATTAATCAATCTATGATATATTCTTCAAAGTTATATGAGAAACACGTTACATAGCATATAAACATGCTGTTTATATGCTATGTAGGTGTGGTTACTGGGCGGAGGGAAAACATTACGTAATACTAATAATAATCACTCTTGCGCACATTAAATGTCTTATTTTACGTTAATATAGACATTTTCATTAATCCATCTATGATATTTTCTTCAAAATTATAAAAGAAACAAGTTACAAAGCATATAAACATGCTGTTTATATGCTATGGTGTTGCCGGGCGGAGGGAAAACATTACGTAATATTAATAATAATCACTCTTAGGCACATTGTCTTATTTTACGTTAATATAGACATTTTCATTAAGTCATCTATGATTTTTTCTTCAAAATTATATAAGAAACTTGTTACATAGCATATAAACATGCTGTTTATATGCTATGGTGTTGCCGGGAGGAGGGAAAACATTACGTAATATTAATAATAATCACTCTTGGGCACATTAAATGTCTTATTTTACGTTAATATAGACATTTTCATTAATTCATCTATGATATTTTTTCAAAATAATTAAAAAAACCACGTTACATAGCATATAAACATGATACATACACCCACAGAATAAAAATTGACAAATATGATATTTGTTTACCAAACGACTTTGTAGAAGTCGGAAGAATTACGTTTTCTCTAGTCAAACACTGAGGGATAACTGTAGAAAAATATTCCTTTCATATGCCTTCACTCTATATATAGTTATTCACGACCCTTGTGGGTTTAGCACTTCTTTTTTATTATGATAATAATAATGGTAATACTATCATTAACTCTAAAAATAGTGTGTTGCATGAGAATGGGAGTGTTGCTGTTTGTTTATTTTGTACTAACTTGTACACAATGTAAGAGTATTTGTATTGTGAGGTAATTATTATTATAACAAAAAAAATTATTTTGAGGTAAAAGTCTCACAAACTCTTACAATCGTATGTGAATGAACTAAAAGTGGACACGTATTAATCGCATTCATTTCACCTGACCGAGTGATCGCCCACTACCTGTTCAGTTTGTTTTTTTACCTTGTCTAAACTCCGTATCTCGTTCTCTCTCTCGTTTACTAGTTGGCTCTCATTGACTATGGCATTTAAGCTTAGTTGTGATAAAAAGAGGAGTCGTAAGCCTCTTACATTAAGTGCCAAGTTAGAAATGATTAAACTCAGTGAACTGACTTTTTTGGGTTATCCTGGGTTGTCTACGCATATTTGCTATGTATGATAATCTATGTAACTGTATTTGTGTATACGTACCTGAATGAACTTACTAACAAGGTATATGTTGATCGCTGAGATAGCCATCAAATACAGTTACATATAGCAGCATATGTGTAGAGAACCCAGGATAACCCAAGAGTGTACTCACCTAATTGTGGTTGCAGGGGTCGAGACTTAGCTCCTGGCCCCGCCTCTTCACTGACCGCTACTAGGTCCTCTCTCTCCCTGCTCCATGATCTTTATCATACCTCGTCTTAAAGCTATGTATGGTTCCTGCCTCCACTACATCACTTGCCAGACTATTACACTTCCTGACTACTCTATGGCTGAAGAAATGCTTCCTAACATCCCTTTGACTCATCTGAGTCTTCAACTAACACTCTTGCTAGGAGCTAGTGCTGCTGGGGATTGCAAGTTAAAACCTATGATAATTTATCACTCAGAGAATCCTAGGGCCCTAAAGAACTATGCAAAAGGTAGCCTCCCTGTTTATTATAAATCCAATTCAAAAGCTTGGATGACTACTGATCTTTTCATAAATTGGTTCTCAGACTACAGTGGACCCCCGAGTTTCGTAAAAACTTCACTCCTGAAGTCTGCTCAAGTGCCATTACCGAACGAATTTACCCCCTTAAGAAAAAATGTCACGTAGGTTAGTCTATTTCAGACCCCCAAAAATACTTTTCCATAAGCACTTACAATATTATACTTACATAAATGTACAATTTCCGGGGTTTACGAAACTCGGGGGTCCACTGTATTTTTAAGCCAATGTTAATACTTTAAGGTAAGTAATAAGTGTACTATGTGTGTATCTTACTTTTTATTGTGTTTTTAATGCCTAGTGCTATTGCTAACTTAATATAAGTTAATGTAAGCTTGTTGTCTGGCATTTAGAAGTGGAAAAAAATGGCGTTCTGCTTTTCGGCGATGTCTGCTTTAAGGCACTAGCCTGGAACCTAACCTGCCGTATAAGTGGGGCCCTACTGTATGTCATATAAAACGTATATATACGTTTGGACCGTTTAAGGGTTAAAAGACAAAGAAGGGAAGTAACCCCAGAGAGGGACTTGTTACCTGAAGTCCTTATGGAGGGGGATTCCCCTTCCAAACACTAACCCCTCCCCCTGTCCTCCTCCCTATCTTCCAGATGTCAGTAACTCTCTTCAATAAAGGTAAGTAAATGTTATTTTAAATGTTTAATGATAAACTTATTACTTTATATATGTATTTATAATTGTTTTGTTTATGTAAAAGTATAGTTAATCTTCACAAAATTAATTTTTTGTGAATATTTTTGGGTGTCTGGAACAGATTAATTGTATTATAAACCCAGTGAGGAGCAGGGATGCGGTGGGGACAATACGGGAGCACTGTATTAACATCCGGGGTCCCAGACTATTCAACATCTTACCAGAAGATATCAGAAACATCGCTGGAACCAGTGTAGAAGCCTTCAAGAGGAAACTGGACAAGTATCTTCATCGGGTGCCAGATCAACCAGGCTGTGATGGATATGTGGGTCAGTGGGCCTCCAGCAGCAACAGCCTGGTTGACCAGGCAAGCACCAGACGAGCCTGGCCCATGGCCGAGCTCAGAGAGTAGATACTCTCGAAACTCTTCAAAGGTATATCAAAGGTACATTATTTCTTATGGGAAATAAGGTTTCAACTTTCGAGTAATTCGAGTTAAGGTCTAGCTCCTGGAACGGATTATGACTGAGAGTTGAAGGACAACTGTAATCTAATTTACATTATTCCTTATAGAAAAAATTCGTTCAGTACTCAAACAGCCTTCTGGAATGAATTAAGTACAAGTACAGTGGTACCCCGGTTTACGATATTTTTTCGTTCCAGAATGCTGTTCAAGTGCCATTCAAACAATTTATCCTTAAGGAATAATGTAAAATAGACTAGTCCTTTAGACCCCAAAAATACCCTTACAAAAGCATTTGAAAATAAACTTACATAAAAGGGCGAGTTTGAGACCATCGTAACCGGTACCACTGTACCAAGGTACTACTGTACAGCATCTCCTCACTTAACGATGGAGTTTCGTTCCTAAGAGTACGTCGGTAAACGAATTTGTCGCTAAGTGAGGAGCATACTACGTATAATGTTAGTGGGTTTGTGTCAACCATCTTTGATATTGTTTTCATGTCACCTCTGCACCATTTATAACATTTCTGGTATATATTTAAATGTTTATACAAAAGTGTGCAGTGTATTGTAATAAACAGAATAGAGGAAATCAACTCTAGTATACATTATTTAGGTATATATAATGGTCAGAGAGTCCGAGTCATCAGTAAATGAGTACAGTGGTCCCCCGAGTTTCGTAAAACTTCACTCCAGAAGCCTGCTCAAGCGCCATTACCGAACGAATTTACTCCCTTAAGGAAAAATGTAACGTAGGTTAGTCTATTTCAGACCCCCAAAAATACACTTCCACAAGCACTTACAATATTATACTTACATAATTGTATGATTTCCGGGGTGTACGAAACTCGGGGGACCACTGTACAGTGAAACCTCAGTTTTCGTTTTTAATTCGTTCCAGAGAGTCTGACAAAAGCCAAATTTGATGAAAACTGAAGCAATATTTCCCATAAGAAATAATGTAAATCCATTCCAGACACACAAAAATATTAACAAAAAATACATTTTATAGAGAATAACTATAGTTTTACATGCATAAAACAATGAGAAATAAATATAAAGCACTAATGAAATGGATAAATGAACATTTAAATCACTTTTACCTTTATTGAAGACTCTTGTTGGCATATGGAAGATGGCGAGGAGGGGAGAGAAAGGAGAGGTTATCTCTACCACCATTACTACCACCCTCTACCACAATCACTACCACCCTATACCACCATCACAACCACTACCACCCTATACCACCATCACAACCACAACCACCATCACAACCACTACCACCCTCTACCACCATCACTACCACCCTCTACCACCATCACTACCACCCTCTACCACCATCACTACCACCATCACTACCACCCTCTACCACCATCACTTCCACCCTCTACCACCATCACTTCCACCCTCTACCACCATCACTACCACCCTCTACCACCATCACTACCACCCTCTACCACCATCACTACCACCCTCTACCACCATTACTACCACCCTCTACCACCATCACAACCACTACCACCCTATACCACCATCACAACCACTACCACCCTCTACCACCATCACTACCACCAACAAAGCCAGACTGACTCAGAATGCATGCGTGGGATGCTTTGTGTGGGCGTGGGCAGGCGGACAAGTTCGGTATGGCGGACGAAAACCAAGGTGACGAACGAAAACTGGGACAATATTTTGACGAAAAAAGTAGTCGAAAACTGAATTTGACGAAAACCAGGGCTAACGAAAACCAAAGTTCCACTGTACATCGCTAAGTGAGGAGAGGCTGTATTTGCAGGAATCAGTCCTTCTGTGCACTTGGCATCTTGAAGTAAGAGAGATGTCATAGAAGTCTAGATTGCTTGGGTAGAATCAGTGGATTTCTAGTTAGCATAGTCTCCACAACCAAGTACATAAGTCAGTTCTAGTTTGTGCATGCAGATAAGAATTTCCTGCAAGTTAGATTAATTCTCATAAGTGTTCTCTAAGGGTCACTTGTGAGATTGGGACTTTGGAGTCTTAGGTTACCTGTGTCAACAGTGACTGCCAGTGTGGGCATCCCACATAGAAATTTCCTCAGAAGGCATACTAGCAAAATAGCTATGAATCTGGATGAAAGAAGCATTGGAACTGGCTTAAACTAGAACTCAAAGTGGGTGAAATTGCCATTTCAAAAACTGCACCCAGAGTTTGCACCTGTGCAATTCTATAAGTTTTCCATTAAATTTCATATTTTTGTATCATTACTTTCAGAAAAAGATTCTCTACCATTTAAAAAAAAATAACGTATATTTTTTTTAAATGTGAACACTGGGAGCAATAATAATTTCAGGGGTCTGGGCAGTGAAAGTTAACTGAGAAATAGGGAAAATGTTGAATTTTTGTGTGATGATGATGGATTCAAAATGGAGGGCAAGTGTTATATAGGAGAGGCCTGGGTAAGTGATTCCTAGACAGAGGAAAGGTTGCTTTAGCGCAGTGATTGTCAACCAGGGGTAAATTTATCCCTTGGGGGTAAAAAAAATACATGGCAAGGAGTAAATATTTGATGTACCTGATAACTGAATAATAATTAAATTAAATTTCATTTTGTAAAAGTGAGTGAGTGAGTGAGTGAGTGTGTGTGTGTGTGTGTGTGTTAGTTACCATTTTTTTGTCCTAGGCACATGTCAATTAGACACTAGGCCTGTTGTATGTATGTGTGTTTGTGTGTGTGTAAGGAAACACTTCGAAATGTTTCTGCCCCACCGGGAATTGAACCCGGCCCCTCCGTGCGTGAAGCGAGAGCTTTACCCACTAGGCCAACGGGGTGTGTCTGTATGTGTGTCTGTATGTGTGTCTGTATGTGTGTCTGTATGTGTGTCTGTATGTGTGTCTGTATGTGTGTCTGTATGTGTCTGTATGTGTGTGTGTGTTAGTTACCATTTTGTCCTAGGCACATGTCGATTTGACACTAGGCCTGTTGTATGTATGTGTGTGAGTGTGTGTGTGTGTGTAAGGAAACACTTCGAAATGTTTCCGCCCCGTCGGGAATAGAACCCGGGCCCTCCGTGCGTTAAGGGGTGTGTGTGTGTGTGTGTGTGTGTGTGTGTGTGTGTGTGTGTGTGTGTGTGTGTGTGTGGTATGTGTGTGTATGTGTGTGTATGTGTGTGTATGTGTGTGTGTGTGTGTGTGTGTACTCACCTATTTGTACTCACCTATTTGTGGTTGCAGGGGTCGAGTCATAGCTCCTGGCCCCGCCTCTTCACTGATTGCTACTAGGTCCTCTCTCTCCCTGCTCCATGAGCTTTATCAAACCTAGTCTTAAAACTATGTATGGTTCCTGCCTCCACTATGTCAGCTTTCTAAGCTATTCCACTTCCTGACAACTCTATGACTGAAGAAATACTTCCTAACATCCCTTTGACTCATAGGAGTCTTCAACTTCCAATTGTGACCCCTTGTTTCTGTGTCCCCTCTCTGGAACATCTTGTCTCTGTCCACCTTATCTATTCCTCGCAGTATTTTATATGTCGTTATCATGTCTCCCTAACCCTCCTGTCCTCTAGTGTCGTCAGGCCGATTTCCCTTAACCTTTCTTCGTAGGACAATCCCCTTAGCTCTGGGACTAGTCTTGTTGCAAACCTTTGCACTTTCTCTAATTTCTTGACGTGCTTGACCAGGTGTGGGTTCCAAACTGGTGCTGCATACTCCAGTATGGGCCTGACGTATATGGTATACAGGGTCTTGAATGATTCCTTAGTGAGGTATTGGAACGCTATTCTTAGGTTTGCCAGCCGCCCGTATGCTGCAGCAGTTATCTGATTGATGTGTGCCTCAGGAGATGTGCTCGGTATTATACTCACCCCAAGATCTTTTTCTTTGAGTGAGGTTTGCAGTCTTTGGCCACCTAGACTATACTCTGTCTGCGGTCTTCTTTGCCCTTCCCCGATATTCATGATTTTACATTTGGCAGGGTTAAATTCAAGGAGCCAGTTACTGGACCAGGCTTGCAGCCTGTCCAGGTCTCTTTGTAGTCCTGCCTGATCCTCGACTGATTTGATTCTTCTCATTAACTTCACATCATCTGCAAACAGGGACACTTCTGAGTCTATCCCTTCCGTTATGTCATTCACATATACCAAAAACAGTACAGGTCCTAGGACTGACCCTTGTGGAACTCCACTCGTCACAGGTGCCCACTCTGACATCTCGTCACGTACCATGACTCGTTGTTGCCTCCCCGTCAGATATTCTCTGATCCATTGCAGTGCTTTTCCTGTTACGTGTGCCTAATCCTCTAGCTTTTGCATTAACCTCTTGTGAGGAACTGTGTCGAACGCCTTCTTGCAGTCCAAAAATGCAGTCTATCCACCCTCTCTCTCGTGTCTTACTTCTGTTACCTTGTCATAAAACTCCAGTAGGTTTGTGACACAGGATTTTCCTTCCCTGAAACCGTGCTGGTTATCGTTTATAAGCTTGTGTCTTTCTAGGTGCTCCACCACTCTCCTCCTGATGATCTTCTCCATGACTTTGCATACTATACACGTCAGTGACACAGGTCTGTAGTTTAATGCCTCGTGTCTGTCTCCTTTCTTAAAAATTGGGACTACATTTGCCATCTTCCACGCCTCAGGTAGTTGCCCAGTTTCAATGGATGTGTTGAAGATTTGTGTTAGTGGCACACACAACATCTCTGCTCCCTCTCTAAGGACCCACGGAGAAATGTTGTCCGGTCCACCGCTTTTGAGGTATCGAGTTCACATAGCAGCTTCTTCACCTCCTCCTCGGTTGTGTGTATTTCATCCAGCACTTGTTGGTATACCTCCTATTCTGAATTCCTGTAGTCCTACCTGTCTCCTGTGTAAATACTTCTTTAAATCTCATGTTGAGCTCCTCACATACCTCTTGGTCGTTTATTGTGAACTCCCACCTTCCTTTCTCAGCCTGATTACCTGGTCCTTGACTGTTGTTTTCCTCCTGATGTGGCTATACAACAGCTTCGGGGCTGACTTGACTTTTGATGCTATATCATTTTCATATTGTCGCTGAGCCTCCCTTCTTACCTGTGCATATTCGTTTCTGGCTCTTCGGCTAATCTCTTTATTTTCCTGGGTCCTTTGTCTTCTGTACTTTTTCCATTCTCTATTACACTTACTTTTTGCCTCCCTACACCTCTGGGTGAACCAAGGACTCGTTCTGGTCTTCCCATTACTTCTGTTTCCTTGGGGACAAACCTCTCCTCTGCCTCTTTGCATTTGGTTGTCACATATTCCATCATTTCTTTTACTGGTTTTCCTGCCAATTCTCTCTCCCACTGAACGTCTTGTAGGAAGTTCCTCATGCCTGTGTAGTCCCCCCTTTTGTAGTTTCGTTTCTCCCTTCCTATTCCTGCTCCTCTCTCCACTTGTAGCTCAACTATATAATCAAAACACAGAACCAAATGATCACTAGCTCCAAGGGGCCTTTCATACGTGATATCCTCGATGTCAGAACTACTCAAGGTGAATACTAGGTCCAGTCTTGCTGGATCATCCCCACCTCTCTCTCTGGTAGTGTCTCTAACATGTTGATGCATGAGGTTTTCCAGTACCACATCCATCATCTTGGCTCTCCATGATTCAGGACCTCCATGGGGCTCTAGGTTTTCCCAATCAATCTCTTTGTGATTGAAATCACCCATAACTAGTAACTTTGCTCTCCCGATGTGGGCTCTTCTGGCTACCTCGGCTAGTGTGTCTACCATTGCTCTGTTGCTCTCGTCGTATTCTTCTCTTGGCCTCCTGCAGTTCTGTGGCGGGTTGTACATTACAGCAATTACCACCTTATGGCCCTCAGACTGAATTGTTCCTACTATGTAGTCCCTTTCACCCATTCCATCCATTCCTTCCACTTCCTCAAATCCCCACCTGTTCTTAATGAGCAGTGCAACTCCTCCTCCCCCTCTGCTACCTCTATCTTTCCTGAGGATTTGATATCCGGGTGGGAAGATTGCATCTGTTAACATCCTGGTGAGTTTCGTTTCTGTGAGTGCTATTATGTCTGGGGATGTCTCCTTTATTCTTTCATGCCACTCCTCACATTTATTTGTTATACCATCTGCATTTGTATACCAAACCTTTAACTTCTTTTCTAAAACCGTAGTCTGGGGGTATGTTGGGGTTGGGAAAGTGGGAGATCTGATGGGGAACTATGGGTGGTTGGTGTGAAGGTGGAGTTTGTAATGAGGTGGGTGGAATCATTGGGTATGGCATGTGTGTTTTGGGTTAGGTTGTTTGGTTGCATTGGGGTTGTCCAGGTTGGGGAACATCTGAAGGTGGTTGTATTAGAGCTTCCTCCTGAGTCTGGGTTCTCCTGTCCATCTCTCTTTCCTCCTTTTGTCTCTGTACCCTCTCTTTCAGTTTCTGTCTTTCTTCCCGTGTTCTGTCGCGGTCGAGATACACCCTCCGGTACTCTGACATATCCCTTAGTCTTGCTTTCTCCTGCAGAATCCTGTTTGAGTCAATTCTGCTTTGAAAATTACTTTGACTGGCCGGATTCTTCCTCTTGCAAATCCCCTATTCTCAGAAAATTTGCCAGCTGGGTCATGTCATCTTCTCCTATTGCTTTCATGATGTTTTCAATCGCATTTTCTCCCTTGTCTTCTTGCTTCATAAGTTTCCCTTCAGCTTCCTGGAGCCCATAAACAAAGACTGATCTCTCTCTTTCATTCTCCCACTGCCTATCCCTGTGTAACCCCTGATTCGATTTAGTTGCCTCCATTGAAGCTTTCCTTTCTTCAATCTCTTCACTGTCTGTTATCCCTTTGCCCAGTGGCCTGTCGCTTCCTTCTTAACTTTCCCTGTGCACTGCTGTGGTCTGTTAGGGCTTCTACGTATAGCTTAGCTCTCCCTTTTACTACACTCCCCTCGATTGTTCCTGATGTGATCCTCTCTTTCTCTCGGGCTCCACGATGGTCTGATATAGCCTCTGCATTCAGTTTTACTCCGTTCTCTACAGTCCTCTTCTTTGCGACTGAGGTAGCAGTTTCTGATACCATGTCCACATTGCTTTTCGTTCTTTAGGCTGTTTCAAATTTTTCAGTTCTTCTTCTAATCTCTGTATCTTAGCCTCTGCTGTTGTGACTTGCTTTTCCCACTTCCTGCTTTCTGCAGCTATCCTCTCCTCCATTATCTTACTTTCTGCAGCTATCCTCTCCTCCATTTTCATGCTAAGCTCCTCTAGCTTCCTTCCCCCCTCATGTTCCCTTTTCATGAGCTCTGCTGCCCAATCTTCCTTTGCAGACTCATCCTCCAGTCCCCTAGTTTTCCGTCCTGCTCTCTGGGACCCCATTTTTTTTTTTTATTTTTAAGATGCCACAGAGTGGAAAACTATGTATTTCTGTGTGGTTGTTTTGTGGTGTGATTGTCTGATTGTTTGTGTGGGGGTGGAGGGAGGGAGAGGTGAAACTGAAGACAGTGGGAAATGGAAGAAGGTGGGAGGGGAAATAGGGGGATTATGAGGAGAGAGTGAAGGAGGGAGAAGCAGAGGTGGAGAGAGAATGGGAGAGGGAGAGGGGGAGGAGGTGGGTGAGAGAGGGGGAGGAGGTGGGTGAGAGAGGGGGAGGAGGTGGGTGAGAGAGGGGGAGGAGGTGGGTGAGAGAGGGAGGAGGTGGGTGAGAGAGGGGTTCAGGGAAGGGAGTGGGGGAGAGGTGGGTGGAGGGAGCAGGGGGAAAGAGTGTGTGTGGGCCTGTGTGTGTGTTAGTTTTGTGTGTGTGTGTGTGTGCACGTTAGTTATGTGTGTGTGTTAGTTTTGTGTGTGTTAGTTTTGTGTGTGTGTGTGTTAGTTTTTTTTGTGTGTGTGTGTGTATGTTAGTTTTGTGTGTGTGTATGTATGTGTGTGTGTGTGTGTATGTATGTTTGTGTGTGTATGTATGTGTGAATAGTAGTGGTGAAATTGTGTGTTATGGTGTATGGGTGTGTATGTGGAGTTTGCGAGTGACACGTTGTCTGCAGTGCTTCTCTACTTGGCCTGACCTGACACACCTGACCTACCAGTTAATGTGTGTGTGTGTGTGTGTGTGTGTGTGTGTGTGTGTGTGTGTGTGTGTGTGTGTGTGTGGAACTATATGTGTGTGGATTTATTGTGTGAAAGGTAGTGGTGAAATTGTGTTATGGTGTATGAGTGGTATGTGAGGTCTGCGAGTAACATGTAGTCTTCAGTGCTCCTCTACCTGGCCTGACCTGACACACCTGATCTACCAGTTAATGTATTCTATGATTCACCTGTCTGCTCGCCCTTTTCTACTAGAAATTGCCAATTGCTATTTGTTACCGAGTACTTGATATCCTATTCCTTATCTGACTATGAGAGTTGACCGTTCACAAACAGCTTAGCGGTTAGGTAATTGGATCTTACTCCCGACACCCCGAAAACCATGCATAGGTGAATACTTGCGATGCGATGCAGCTTGGCCAGCGTGTAGTATCCTGTAGATTGTCCAACTCGATGTGATGTTCTGGCGTATATCCACTTTCGTTTCTTGTAGATATATAATATAACCTATTCACTGTATTTCTTTCACTTGTCACATATTTATTTCACTTTATTATCTAGGGTGACACACGTGGCAACGTCGCCTGGAGCACACTAGGCCCACTGACCCCGCCACCAAATATTTATTTCTAGTTCACTTATAAAATTATGGCTCTTCCCACACTTATGTGGCTCAGGGCAACTCGTAAATCACTTCAAGGGTTATTCACTACCCTGACACACTTGATAACCCCTGCATTTGTGTGTGTGTGTGTGTGTGTGTGTGTAACGAAACACTTCGAAATGTTTCGGCCCCGCCGGGAATTGAACCCGGGCCCTCCGTGCGTGAAGCAAGAGCGCTAGCCACCATGCCATCGGGGCGTGCCACAGGGGGTGTGCACTCGGTTCCTCAGGCTTCGGCATCCGTGTGCACAGTGTGTGTGTGTGTGTGTGTACTGACCTAATTGTACTGACCTAATTGTGGTTTCAGGGGTCGAGACTCAGCTCCTGGCCCCGCCTCTTGCTGTCCGCTACTGGGTCTCTGCTCTCCCTGCTCCATGAGCTTTATCATACCTTGTCTTAAAACTATGTATGGTTCCTGCCTCCACTATATCTTTCTCTAGACTATTCCACTTCCTGACTACTCTGTGGCTGAAGAAATGCTTCCTAACATCCCTTTTGACTCATCTGAGTCTTCAGCTTCCAGTTGTGTTCCCTTGTTTCTGTGTTCCCTCTCTGGAACATCCTGTCACTGTCTACCTTGTCAATTCCCCGCAGTATTTTGTATGTCGTTATCATGTCTCCTCTGACCCTTCTTTCCTCCAGTGTTGTTAGTCCTATTTCCCTCAACCTTTCTTCATAGGACAGACCCCTGAGTTGTGGAACTAACCTTGTGTTTTGTGTGTGTGTGTGTGTGTGTGAATAATAGTCACATGACTAATTCATAATTATTTCTTTTCAGATTTTGTCATGTCCAAGAAACGTACATACCTGGATTCATATGTACAATATAGCTTTGACTTCATTGTTGTGGATGGTGTGGAGAAGCCTCAGTGTGCTGTGTGGAGAAGCCTCCATGTCTGCTGTGTGGGGAAGCCTCAGTGTCTGCTGTGCTCAAAAATTCTTGGAAATGGGTCACTGAAACCTTCAATATTGAAACAGCATCTGGAAGCTACACATCCTGCCCATGCATCTGATAACTGTACTACATTTGATGCAAAGAGAGCTAGGTTTAGGGCTGCAGGAACACTGCCCAAACTTGGCTTCATATCTGAGAAGAATCCAATGCTTGCAGGTTCCTATCATGTAGCGATGAGAATAGCAAAGGCAAAGAAACCTCATGACACAGCCGAGAAGCTGATTAAACCTTATGCCTTAGACATGGTTGAACATGTATGTGGGAATAAAGAAAAACAGAAGATTCAAGCCATTCCCCTTTCTAACGACACAATTCATCGGCATATCATAGAAATGTCGCAAGATATTTGTCAACAAGTTATTGAACAGATCAAATCTAGCCCAGCAAAACTTTCTTTGCAACTTGATGAATCCTGTGATGTAGCCAATTTTTCACATCTCGTTTTTGTCCATTATATATGTCGAAAAGAACTAAAAAATGAATTTCTCTTTTGTGAACATCTCTTTTGTGAACCACAAAGGCTACTGATATAATGCAGAAAGTACAAGACTTTTTTGTAAAGAACGATCTCACATGGGACATTGTCGATTCATCTGTACTGATGGAGCTCCAGCCATGATGGGAGTGAGATCAGGCTTCACTGCAGCCATGATGGGAGTGAGATCAGGCTTCACTGCAGCCATGATGGGAGTGAGATTAGGCTTCACTGCACTTGTGAAGCAAACGGCACCCCATGTGATAACAACACATTGTGTTCTTCACAGACATGCATTTTTTATTTTTGGCGATTTTTTTTATTCAACAAGTCGGCCGTCTCCCACCGAGGCAGGGTGACCCAAAAAGAAAATACATACTTTTATCATCATTCAACACATTAACCTCACTCATACATAATCAGTCTTTACAGAGGTGCTCAGATACAACAGCTGAGAATAGTCCCTCCCACCTGTCACTATCCCAGACCCCTCCTTTAAAGTGCAGGCATTGTACTTCCTATTTCCAGAACTCAAGTCCAACTAAATCAATTAACCGGTTTCCCTGAATCCCTTCACAAAATATTACCCTGCTCACACTCCAACAGCTAGTCAGGACCCAAAAACCATTCGTCTCCATTCACTCCTATCTAACACGCTCACACATGCTTGCTGGAAGTCCAAGCCCCTCGCCCACAAAACCTCCTTTACCCCCTCCCTCCAACCTTTTCGAGGACGACCCCTACCCGACCTTCCTTCCCCTACAGATTTATACGCTCTCCAAGTCATTCAACTTTGATCCATTCTCTCTACATGACCAAACCACCTCAACAACCCCTCTTCAGCCCTCTGACAAATACTTTTAGTAACTCCACACCTCCTCCTAATTTCCACACTCCGAATTTTCTGCATAATATTTACACCACACATTGCCCTTAGACAGGACATCTCCACTGCCTCCAGCCGCCTCCTTGCTGCAGCATTTGCAACCCATGCTTCACACCCATATAAGAGTGTTTTAACCACTATTCTTTCATACATTCCCTTCTTTGCCTCCATGGAAACGTATTTGTCTCCACAGATACCTCAACGCACCACTCACCTTTTTTCCTTCATTAATTCTATGGTTAACCTCATCCTTCATAAACCCATCCGCTGACAAGTCAACTCCCAAATATCTGAAAACATTCACTTCTTCCATAATCCCTCTCTCCAATGTGATATCCAATTTTTCTTTATTTAAATCGTTTGATACCCTCATCACCTTACTCTTATCTTTGTTCACTTTAAACTTTCTACCTTTACACATCCTCCCAAACTCGTCCACTAACCTTTGCAACTTTTCTTTAGAATCTCCCAAAACCACAGTATCATCAGCAAAAAGTAACTGTGTCAACTCCCATTTTGTGCTTCATTCCCCATACTTTAATCCCACTCCTCTCCCCAACACCCTAGCATTTACTTCTTTTACAACCCCATCTATAAATATATTAAACAACCATGGTGATATTACACATCCCTGTCTAAGACCTACTTTTACCGGGAAGTAATCTCCCTCTCTCCTACACACCCTAACCTGAGCCTCACTATCCTCATAAAAACTCTTTACAGCATTCAGTAACTTACTACCTATTCCATACACTTGCAACATTTGCCACATTGCTCCTCTATCCACTCTATCATATGCCTTTCCTAAATCCATAAATGCAATGAAAACTTCCCTACCTTTATCTAAATACTGTTCACATATATGCTTCAATGTAAACACTTGATCTACACATCCTCTACCCACTCTAAAGCCTCCTTGCTCATCTGCAATCCTACTCTCTGTCTTACATCTAATTCTTTCAATAATAACCCTACCATACACTTTACCTGGTATACTCAGTAAACTTATTCTCCTATAATTCATACAATCTCTTTTATCCCCCTTCCCATTATATAAGGGAAGTATACATGCTCTCTGCCAATCCCTAGGTACCTTCCCCTCTTTCATACATTTCGGCTGTTTCCCACTGAAGCGGGATGGCCCAAAAGGAAAAAGGAAAGTTTCTCCTTTTACATTTAGTAATACAGTGGTACCCCGGTTTACGATATTTTTCGTTCCAGAATGCTGTTCAAGTGCCATTACCAAACGAATTTATCTCCATAAGGAATAATGTAAAATAGACTAGTCCTTTTAGACCCCCAAAAATACACTTACAAAAGCATTTAAAAACATAAACTTACATAAAAGGGCGAGTTTAGAGACCAACGTAAACCGGGATACCACTGTATATACAGAAAAAGGGGTTACTAGCCCCTTGCTCCCGGCATTTTAGTCGCCTCTTATGACACACATGGCTTACAGAGGAAGAATTCTGTTCCACTTCCCCATGGAGAAGAGGAAATAAGAACAAGAACTAGTAAGAAAATAGAAGAAAACCCAGAGGGGTGTGTATATATATATATGCTTGTACATGAATGTGTAGTGTGACCTAAGTGTAAGTAGAAGTAACAAGACATACCTGAAATCTTGCATGTTTATGAGACAGAAAAAAGACACCAGCAATCCTACCATCATTTAAAACAATTACAGGCTTTCGTTTTACACTTACTTGGCAGGACGGTAGTACTTTCCTGGGCGGTTACTGTCTACCAACCTACTACCTAGATTTCATACATTTATTAAACAAAAATACCAACCACTCCAACAATACAGTGGACCCTCGGTTTTCGTTGAAAATTCTTTCCAGAATGCTGTTTGAGTGCCGTTACCAAACGAATTTTTTCCCATAAGGACAAATGTAAATTAGATTAGTCATTTCAGACCCCAAAAATACACTTACAAAAGCACTTACGAAAATACACTTACATAATTGTTCGAGTTTTTAGGTGAATGAAAACCGAGGGTCCACTGTATATCCCCTGCTTTTAACATTTTTGTCATGATCCCATCAGTTCCAGCTGCTTTACCCCCTTTCATTCTACGTAATGCCTCACGTACCTACCCCCACTCACATCCTGCTCCTCTTCACTCCTAAACGATGTTATATCTCCCTGGCCAGTGCATGAAATTACCGCCTCCCTTTTTTCATTGACATTTAAAAGTTCCTCAAAATATTCCCGCCATCTACCCAATACCTCCAGCTCCCCATCTACTAACTCCCCTACTCTTGTTTTCAGCAAAATTTCTTGACAGCACCTCTCCCACTCTATCATCTGCTCTTCTTTTGCACTCTCTCACCACTCTCTTCACCTTTCTTTTACTCTCCATATACTCTGCTCTTCTATTAACACTTCTGTTTTGTAAAAACCTCTCATAAGCTACCTTTTTCTCTTTTATCACACCCTTTACTTCTTCATTCCACCACTCACTCCTCTTTCCTCCTGCACGCACCCTCCTATAGCCACAAACTTCTGCCCCACATTCTAATACTGCATTTTTAAAACTATCCCAACCCTCTTCAACCCCCCACCTTTCTGCCAATAGTTGCTTATATCTCACCCTAACTTCCTCCTCCCTTAGTTTATACACTTTTACCTCTCTCTTACTTACTGTTGCCATTTTCTTTTTGTCCCATCTACCTTTTACTCTAACTGTAGCTACAACTAAATAATGATCCGATATATCCGTTGCCCCTCTATAAACATGTACATCCTTAAGCCTACCCATCAACCTTTTATCCACCAATACATAATCTAACAAACTACTTTCATTACGTGCTACATCATACCTTGTATACTAATTTATCCTCTTTTTCAAAAATATGTATTACTTATTACCAAACCTCTTTCAACACACAGCTCAATTAAAGGCTCCCCATTTACATTTACCCCTGGCACCCAAAATTTACCTACTACTCCCTCCACAACATTTGTACCCACTTTAGCATTAAGATCCCCAACCACAAGTACTCCCTCACTTGGTTCAAAACTCCCCACGCACTCACTCAACATTTCCCAGAATCTCTCTCTCCTCTACCATTTGTGCAAAACCTGAATATAATTTTTTTTCTGACCTTGTTTTTCTGTCCCTTTATGATGGCAACAAATTTTTTGTATGGAAGTAAGGGGGTAAATGGAGAAATACATCAAGCCGAGGGGGTTAATGATGGAGGAAAAGTTGATAATCCCTACTTTAGTGGATGGAATGCATACAATGCATATTGTGGACTCAATTTTTTAACTGGAATTTGCTGAAAATAGGATAAAATTGGCCAAATTACCAACGTCTGGACATGGATCTGATAACTGAATGGGCAGTTTCTTGCAATCAGCAGATAGTACGGAATATATACTAGTGACAAGGCTGGGAATTTGGTCAGTCTGAAAACTGGAATTGGCCTAAAATGAGCCTCAAAGTAGGCAAAATCACTGTTGTGTAAAGTGCTCCCAATGTCAAACTTTGCACCATTGTAATTCTGTAAGTTTTAAATCTAATTTTGCATTTTTTCTGCCATTACCTCTAGTAAATGATTCTCTACCATCTTCAAAGATCATATTATTTAATTTTCATAAAAAAAAAAAAAAATGCTGACACAGAAGTGGCTTTCCATTTGGGGATGGGGATGGGGGGGTGACAACAGTGAAAGGGATAACCACCCAACCCAGACTCACTTGTGTCCTCAGACGTGTGTGATTACTTATTTGTGATTACTTATTAGTAGTGTAGTGTCCCGAATTTAGTGCTTCATTTCACAATTTTTTAGAAGGTTCAATGATTGTAGCACATAATACGTATCTGAGTCTTTCATCCCATTCCAAAAGTCTACTACTATTTGTGAATGAAGTTTCCAATATCCTTCCAATACATTTTTCTTATCTCAGTCTACAATGTGGCCTTATATTTGCCCTGTTGCTGGTGCCAAGAAACATCTATTTGTTGTTTTATGTCCTTTTATAATTGTAGATGTAGTTATTATGTATTCTATTTTCCTCCTACCATCAATCATGGGCATTTTCAGTGTTTACTGTCATTCTTCATAACTAATATTTCTTAGTCTGGAAGCCATTGCTAGTTTATTTGTCTGAGTATTTGTAGCATGTCTTTGGACACTTACTATTATATTTACAAGATTTTTGTTCTGGACAATACACTATCACTACATTCACGAGAGCTTGCAGTGACAATCTATTGTCTATCATTACTGCTATTAATTCATAAAGAAGAGGGGTCGTTGAGGTAGTTTGGTCATTTAGAAAGACTGGAACAAAGTAGAATGACTTGGAGAGAGTATAAATCTGTAGGGGAAGGAAAGCGGGGTAGGGAGGGGGGAGTAAAGGAGGTTTTGTGGGCATGGGGCTTGGACTTCCAGCAAGCGTGCGTGAGCGTGTTAGATAGGAGTGAATTGAGACAAATGATTTTTGGGACCTGTAGAGCTGTTCGAGTGTGAGCAGGGTAATATTTTGTGAAGGGATTCAGGGAAACCAGTTAGCCGGACTTGAGTCCTGGAAGTGGGAAGTACAATGCCTGCACTTTAACCCTTTCGAGGTCAGTGCCGTACTAGTACGTTTTACGAGCAGGGGTTGGTGCCGTACTAGTATGCGTAAATTCTAGCAGCCTCAAATTAAGTGGGAAACGGTTAGTAGCCCTACATATGAAAGCATGGGTCTATGTGGTCAGTGTGTGCAGTATAAAAAAACTCCTGCACCACACACTGCATAATGAGAAAAAAAAACTACGACCCTTTCTTTCGTTTAAAACAGCGACTTTGCAGTCTATTTCCATATGGTATTTATTGATGTATTCTCGTTTTCTTGGTCTCATGTGATAGAATGGATATTACAGAAATAGAGATGATTATTGGTTTGACAGGACAGTCAGTGGTACGACTAGATGGTCCCAAACTCACCTGTATGTAGTTATTAAATGCTTTGTAAATGTAATTGGGTCTAAAAGACTAGTCTATTTACAACATTTGAGATGTTTGGTAATACATGAAAAATTGAATGAAATATCGAGAGTACCCTTCTGAAATTGAGCTCAAAGTAGCAAAAATGTTCGATTTTCGACGATGTTCAAGAGTAAAGAAATCACACAATGCGTCCAATACACATCAACTGGCGAGTCTAATATTCTTGCACAAGTGCGCTGATATTATTTATACCATTTTTACAATGATGCAGTTGTATACATAACAGTAAATCTTCTATTTTTTGAAAGAATAAAAATTCAAAATGGAAAGCAAAAGTAATGTAAGAGGGGCCTGGAGACATGACTAATGAACAGAGACGATGTTATTTTAGTGCCAGGACTGTCTGCCTTGTTTATTCTGGACCCTATTTTGAAATTGGCATCGTTTGAAATTTGTGAAATTGGCCAAAATGTCATTTTCTGACCACAATTTTGGGTAGTTGAAATTGGTAAATAGGCGGTTTCTTGTACTCAATCGATAGGACAAATGGAGTTCTAGCGAAATAGCTATGATTTTAGTGGACTGTAACATTGGAATTGGCCAAAAATAGGGCTCAAAGTGGGTGAAATCGCCAATGCGTAAACATCTTTGAGACCGATAACTTCGCGAGAGCATAATTCCGTACGTTTTCATTCAAATTTCAAACTTTTGGTGTCGTTATGATCGGAAAAAGATTCTCTATCATTTCATAAGAAAAAATTATTTTGTTTTTTTCCCAAAAAATTTCGACCCTGAGAACGTGTTTCCAAGCACGGCCTGTCGACCCCCAAAGGGTTAAAGGAGGGGTTTGGGATATTGGCTGTTTGGAGGGACATCTAGACTGTTGTATCTGAGTGCCTCTGCAAAGACAATGATTATGTATGAGTGATGGTGAAAGTGTTAAATGATGATGAAAGCTTTTTCTTTCTTTTTGGGTTTTTCTTTCTTTTTGGGTCACCCTGCCTCGGTGGGAAACGGCTGACTTGTTAAAAAAAATTACTTCCGGTGATTCTGAAGCCAAAGCTGTGCTCAGGATTACTGCTTTCTGTTGGCCACTGCTTCATACATGTATAACAACAGATGAGGGCACTTCCCTAACAGATACACACATGCATTTCACGAGGGGTTTTAAGCATTTTAATCAGCAAGTACATCCTCACTAAGGGCTTTACATACTTAATAGATGAATTATATCTGTAGCCTTTTCCAAGGAGAGCAGGAAGGAATTCATTCAGCATTCATTACACTCACTGATCTTAATCTACTAAAATTCTGCTATTAATTAGAATTAAGAGATAAAAATTCAATCACTCACCTTAATCCATATGTCATGAGGACCGACTTGAGGAATGTGTGGTTTTAATTCACAGCCTTCATAAGCAGCAAGGGGATCCACTGCTTCTGACTGTCGTGAGAAAAGGCCTAAATGCCGATCCACACTATCCTGTATGAAGTATAAAAAATTAAGGTAATATATTTAAAAAGTGTATAAACTAAGGGAGGATGGAAATAATTGGTATAAAATATCGACACAATGGAAAAATAAACACATAAGCAGTATAATGTGATCCTTTATTGACAACGTTTCGCCCACGCAGTGGGCTTTATCGAGTCACAGACAGCCTAACTTCAGGCGATATATATCTTAAAATCTCTGCAAGACACGCATTTCAGAACACCAGTACGCAGGCAGATCTGACGACTCAAGAAATGCCTGTGTTCAACACCGAAATTTACACAACCATTTAATCAACTACAGAAACGCAAGACTCATCGCCAGAGAAGATAACACGCAATACCGAAGAATCCTGGAATCATCACTTATCTGTGTATCCAACAACTTCAACCAGAACAACGGCTTCTACAACATAGCTGAACCTATTGCCAAGAAACTTCTTCAATGCTATCCCACCTAGAACTCAAGAATGGAACACTGCAGGTCCTTTAAGTCACACAAAGTTTTTAACTATCACACTACTTTTAAGACTGTCACATGCAGCTTTCTCCACCTGACCCAGCATTCTCCACCTGACTATACCCTATATATATACATGTTACTCATTTTCCAGGTAGATCTGTCTGTGACTCGATAAAGCCCACTGCGTGGGCGAAACGTTATCAATAAAGGATCACATTATACTGCTTATGTGTTTATTTTTCCAAACTAAGGGAGGAGAAAGTTAGGGTGAGATATAAGCAACTATTGGCAGAAAGGTGGGTAAATGCAAGTATTAGTGGGGGGGTTGAAGAGGGTTGGGATAGTTTAAAAATACAGTGGACCCCCGGATTACGTACTGCTCCAAACTCGAACAATTATGTAAGTGTATTTTTGGGGGCCTAAAAAGACTAATTTAATTTACATTATTCCTTATGGGAACAAATTCGTTCGGTAACGGCACTTGAACAGCATTCTGGAACAAAATAATGACGTAATCAGGGGGTCCACTGTACAGTATTAGAATGTGGTGCAGAAGTTTGTGGCTATAGGAGGGTGGGTGCAGGAGGAAAGTGGAGTGAGTGGTGGAATGATGAAGTAAAGGGTGTGATAAAAGAGAAAAAGGTAGCTTATGAGAGGTTTTTACAAAACAGAAGTGTTGTAAGAAGAGCAGAGTATATGGAGAGTAAAAGAAAGGTGAAGAGAGTGGTGAGAGAGTGCAAAAGGAGAGCAGATGAAAGAGTGGGAGAGGCACTGTCAAGAAATTTTGCTGAAAATAAGAAAAAGTTTTGGAGTGAGATAAACAAGTTAAGAAAGCCTAGGGAATGAATAGATTTGTCAGTTAAAAAACAGAGTAGAGGAATTAGTAGATGGGGAGCTGGAGGTATTGGGTAGATGGTGGGAATATTTTGAGGAACTTTTAACCCTTTGACTGTTTCGGTCATATATATAAGTGTTACGAGCCACTGTTTCGGACGTATTAAGACGCATAAATTCTAGCGACCTCAAATCAAGCAGGAGAAAGCTGATAGGCCCACATGTGAAAGAATGGGTCTGTGTGGTCAGTGTGCGCAGTATAAAAAAATCGGGGAGCCAGTGGTGCATTGTGGGAACGCCATTTCAGTAGTCCTTGTTCAGCATGCCTAGCGGTAAGAAATATCTGACTCGGGCGAATCTGGGACTCTTCTCTTCCCAGTGATAGCTCTAACACAGATGGAAGTGTCAGTGAAGATGAATTTCATGGTTTTGAGGAGTTTGTGACCGAAAGCAATGCCCAGGATACTAGAAGGAAGAAAAAGTAAAGTAAAGTAAAAGTAAAAGTAAATTTTATTTCTTTGCAGATTGCAGATTACATAGGTATTGGTGATTACAATGTAAATTGAGTGCAAGGAGAGCCACTGACATGCCATGGCATTAGGGGCAGCTTAATCTAGTAAAAGAAAAAAGAATGAAAGAAAATAAGTAAGAGGTAAGTAGGTAGGTAAGTAGGTAGGTAAGTAAGTAGGTAGGTAAATATGTAGGCAAGTAAGGTAGGCAAGTAGGTAGGCAAGTAAGTAGGTAAGTAGGTAGGCAAGTAGGTAAGTAAGTAGGTAAGTAAGTAGGTAAGTAGTAGATAGGAAGGACTGTGGGGAAGAGGAGCATGGGACCCCATGGGTGTTGACAGGCAGAGGGTGGTGAGTGATGGTATAATGTCATTTTGACAGCAGCCGTACCCTGACTCAGCATATTTATAAATCCACACGCTCACAACAACCAGCTTCCAGAAGCTAAATATCAGTTCTATGAAGTGTCCAGTTACTATATATGCATATACAGTGGACCCCGAGTTTAAACTTCACTCCTGAAGTCTGCTCAAGTGCCAACTGAACGAAGTTACTCCTTAAGGAAAATTTCACGAGGTTAGTGTATTTCAGACCCCAAAATACACTTCCACAAGAACTTACAAAATTATACTTACATAATTGCACGATTCCGGGGTATTCGTTAACCGAGTCCACTGTATAGAAACCAGAAGGAAGGAGGAGAAGAAAGGAAGGAAGGTAGGTAGGAAGGCATGTAGGAAGGAAGGTAGGTAGGAAGGCATGTAGGAAGGAAGGTAGGTAGGAAGGCATGTAGGAAGGAAGGTAGGTAGGAAGGAAGGAAGGAAGGTAGGTAGGAAGGAAGGTAGGTAGGAAGGAAGGTAGGAAGGAAGGTAGGAAGGAAGGAAGGCAGGCAGGAAGGAAGGAAGGTAGGAAGGAAGGAAGGCAGGCAGGAAGGCAGGCAAGAAGGCAGGCAGGAAGGTAGAAGGAAATTAGGAGGAAGGTAGGAAGGAAGGTAAGAAGGAATTTAGGAAGGAATAAAGGAAGGAAGGAATGACGACCCAGAAACAACAACCAGCTTCCAGAAGCTAATAGCAATTCTATGAAGTGTCTAGTGATTATATATGTGTATATATATATAGAAACCAGAAGGAAGGAAGAAAGAAAGGATGAGACGAAAGGAAGGAAGGAATGTAGGAAGGAAGGTAATTAGGAATGTAGGAAGGAAGGTAATTAGGAATGTAGGAAGGAAGGTAATTAGGAATGTAGGAAGGAAGGTAATTAGGAATGTAGGAAGGAAGGTAATTAGGAATGTAGGAAGGAAGGTAATTAGGAATGTAGGAAGGAAGGTAATTAGGAATGTAGGAAGGAAGGTAATTAGGAATGTAGGAAGGAAGGTAATTAGGAATGTAGGAAGATAATTAGGAATGTAGGAAGGAAGGTAATTAGGAATGTAGGAAGGAAGGAAGCACAGAATGATGACCCAGACACAACAA
Organism: Cherax destructor; assembly: GCA_009830355.1. Classification (NCBI taxonomy): domain Eukaryota; kingdom Metazoa; phylum Arthropoda; class Malacostraca; order Decapoda; family Parastacidae; genus Cherax; species Cherax destructor. Next base: position 27,103 of record WNWK01003639.1, read on the forward strand.
CCAGCTTCCAGAAGCTTATAGCAGTTCTAGGCACGTGTCCAGTGACTATGTGTGTATATATAGAAACCAGAAGGAAGAAAGAAAGGATGAGATGAAAGGTAGTAAGGAAGGAAGGTAGGTAGGTAGGTAGGTAGGTAGGTAGGTAGGTAGGTAGTAAGGAAGGAATGAATGAATGTAGGAAGGAATGAATGAATGTAGGAAGGAATGAATGAATGTAGGAAGGAATGAATGAATGTAGGAAGGAAGGAATGAATGTAGGAAGGAAGGAATGAATGTAGGAAGGAAGGAATGAATGTAGGAAGGTAAGAAGGAATGTAGGAAGGTAAGAAGGAATGTAGGAAGGAAGGAAGGAATGACGACCCAGACGACCATGAACCAAGGATAACTAAATAACACAACTGCCTGCTGCTACTTTGAAGAAAACTGCTCACAAGAGGTGTTTTGTCTGTGCATATACAAAAAAATGCCCACAAAAATGCAGAGACACTCGTTTTATTTGTGAGGAATGTAAAACACCACTGTGCATAGAACCATGTTTCGAAGAGTTTCACAAGCTGCAGAACTTCTATGAACATGTCCAGTGACTGTACATTTGTATACGCATATATTATAGAACAATAGTAATAAAGAATTTTTTGTATTGTTGGTTTGTGTAAATAAGTTTTGTAAACAATATAATGATAATAATGTTTGTGTGGTTATTGTGTTGCATACAACAAGTGTATATACACATTGCACCTTACTTTGGTCTCTCAGGCCACATAAGTTACGTAAAAAATAAAATAGTGAAAAAAAACAAGAAATCTACGAATGGAAGTAAACAAAAGTTTACAGAGTGAGCGGCATTCGCCACTGTTGCCATACGCGGCTCATTTTCTGCCAACTTTATGCCTCCATATCTCAGTAAGTACTGATCGCAAAAAAAAATTTTTAAGATAAAAACAATCAGAAAAATGATCTTAACATTTTGATAAGAAAAAATAATTTTTTTTTTTCAAATATATTGCGACAACAGGAGAGCACTCAGGATTAGGGGTTGCAACAGTCAAAGGGTTAAATGTTGATGAAGAAAGGGAGGCAGTAATTTCAAACACTGGTCAGGGAGGTATAACATCTTTTAGGAGTGAGGAAGAGCAGGATGTGAGTGTGGGGGAGGTGCATGAGGCATTACGTAGAATGAAAGGGGGTAAAGCAGCAGGAACTGATGGGATCAAGACAGAAATGTTAAAAGCAGGGGAGGGGGGAATATTGTGTTGGAGTGATTGGTATTTTTTGTTTAATAAATGTATGAAAGAGGGGAAGGTACCTAAGGATTGGCAGAGAGTGTGTATATTTCCTTTATATAAAGGGAAGGGTGACAAAAGAGACTGTAAAAATTGTAGGGGAATAAGTTTACTGAGTATACCAGGTAAAGTGTACAGAAGGGTAAGACAGAGAGTAGGATCGCAGATGAGCAAGGAGGTTTTAGAGTGGGTAAGGGATGTGTAGATCAAGTGTTTACATTGAAGCATATATGTGAACAGTATTTAGATAAAGGTAGGGAAGTTTTCATTGCATTTATGGATTTAGAAAAAGCATATGATAGAATGGATAGGGGAGCAATGTGGCAGATGTTGCAAGTGTATGGAATAGGTAGTAAGTTACTGAATGCTGTAAAGAATTTTTATGAGGATAGTGAGGCTCAGGTTAATGTGTGTAAAAGAGAGGGAGATTACTTCCCGGTAAAAGTAGGTCTTAGACAGGGATGTGTGATGTCACCATGGTTGTTTAATATATTTATAGATGGGGTTGTAAAAGAAGTAAATGCTAGGGTGTTGGGGAGAGGAGTGGGATTAAATTATGGGGAATCAAGTACAGTAGGGCCACGCTTTTCGGCATTCCGTTCATACGGCAAGTTCAAATTATGACCAAAACTTTTGTATATGTTGAGTGGTCTTTCAGATACGGCGTGCCACCCGGTTTTACATTTTCCATGAGCACATCTCTCTATTATGTAATCACTCTTGGGCACATTAAATGTCCAATTTTACGTCAATATAGACATTTTCATTAATCCATCTATGATATTTTCTTCAAAATTATATAAGAAACATATTACACAGCATATAAACATGCTGTTTATATGCTATGTAGGTGTGATTGCCGGGCGGAAGGAAAACATTATGTAATAATAATAATAATCGCTCTTGGGCACATTAACCCTTTGGGGGTCCCCAGGCCCTCTCCGAAACTCGTTCTCAGGGTCGCAAATTTTTCGGATTTTTTTTTTATAATGAAATGATAGAGAATCTTTTTCCGATCATAACGACACCAAATTTATGAAATTTGATTGAAAACTAACGGAATTATGCTTTCACGAAGTTAGCGGTATCAATGACATTTACGCATCGGCAATTTCGCCCACTTTGAGCCCTATTTTCGGCAAATTCCAATGTTTCAATCTACTAAAATTATAGCTATTTTGCTAGATTTTCATTTGTTCTATCAAATGAGTACAAGAAACAGCCAATTTACCGATTTCAACTACCCAATAAGGTGGTCAGAAATTCGCAATTTGGCCAATTTCACACAAATTTCAAAAGATGCCAATTTCAAAATAGGGTTCTGGTGAGCGAGATGGGGCTTCCTGCAGTGGTTCAATAGAATTAGTAGACAATGGTGTGGCTGCAGGTTCTCCATCACAACCTGGGAGTGTTTCGTAGCAATGCTCAGTTTCAGCTTGCCCATCTGGGCGATCAGTGAGCTGGGAAGGTAGAGGATCATCCATTAAAAATTTTCTTTGCAATTTTATTTTTAATAAATTTTGTTGTATATATGATTTTCTCTCCTTCACTTTCTTGATTGATTGATACATCACAAATATATTATTTTGTTTAGATATACCCAGAATAAATGAGACAGACATTCCTGAGACTCAAATAACATTTTATCTGTTCATTAGTCACGTCTCCAGGCCCCTTCTACATTACTTTTGCTTTCCATTTTGAATTTTTATTCTCACAAAAAATAAAAGATTTACTGTTATGTATACAACTGCATCATTGTAAAAATGGTATAAATAATATCAGCGCACTTGTGCAAGAATATTTGACTACCCAGTTGATGTGTATTGGACGCATGGCGTGATTTGTTTACTCTTGAACATAGGCAAAAATCGAACATTTTCGCTACTTTGCGCTCAGTTTCAAGGTACTTGTCATCATGAAACCAGTCAAAATTATCTCTATTTCTGTAGTATATCATCCATTCTATCAAATGAGACTAAGAAAACGAGAATACAAGCATAAATACCATACGAAAATAGATTGCAAAGTCGCTGTTTTAAACCAAAAACACGGTCAGTTTTTTTTTCCTCATTATGCACTGTGTGGTGCAGGATTTTTTTTATACTGCGCACACTGACTGCACAGACCCATTCTCTCACTTCTAGGCCTACCAGCCTGTTTCTGCTTGATTTGAGGGCGCTAGAATTTAGGCGTACTAGTACGACCAAAACCCTGGCGCGTAAACCATACTAGTATGGCCGAAACCCTGAAAGGGTTATAATGTCCTATTTTATGTTAATATGTATAGACATTTTCATTAATCCATCTATGATATTTTCTTAAAAATTATGTAAGAAACACGTTACATAGCATATAAACATGCTGTTTATATGCTATGGAGGTGTGGTTGCTGGGAGGAGGGAAAACATTACGTAATTCAGTGGACCCTCGACTAACGATCTTAATCCGTTCCAGGAGCTAGACGTTTACATGAAAAAATTGTTATTCGAAACCTTATTTCCCATAAGAAACAATGTAAATACAATTAATCCGTTCCAGACATCCAAAAATATTCACAAAAAATACATTTTTTAAAGAATAACTATAGTTTTACATATAGAAAACACACATAAATACTACATACAATATTAAATTTATAAATAAATATTGAAATAAACATTTAAAATAACATTTACTTACCTTTATTGAAGAGACTTGCTGGCATCTGGAAGATAGGGAGGAGGACAGGGGAGGGGTTAGTGATTGGAACGGGAATCCCCACTCCCTGCATGCCTGCTACACTCCCTGCAGCATGAATACTACACTCCCTGCATGAATGCTACACTCCCTGCATGCCTGCTACACTCCCTGCATGAATGCTACACTCCCTGCATGCCTGCTACACTCCCTGCATGCCTGCTACACTCCCTGCATGAATGCTACACTCCCTGCATGAATGCTACACTCCCTGCATGAATGCTACACTCCCTGCATGAATGCTACACTCCCTGCATAAATGCTACACTCCCTGCATGAATGCTACCACTGGGGTGCCACTAGAAAGCTTCTTTGGACCCATGGTGACTTATTTCACAGTGACAATCACTAAACAACCAAAAAGACAACAAATGTATTGTGAATGTTTGATAGAGTGCGCTAGGTATTGTTCACTCAAGTGTAAACAACGCAAGACTGCCGTCCTGGGCGGAGTCGCGTAAGAGCAGGGCAGGTGGACAGGTCTGGTAAAGATCGCTACACGAGAAAAATATTGACCGTAAAAAGCAATCGTTACCCGAAAAAATCGTTATTTGGACTGATCGTTACTCGGGGTTCCACTGTACTAATAATAATCACTCTTGGGCTCATTAATGTCTTAATTTATGTTAATATAGACATTTTCATTAATTCATCTATGATATTTTCTTCAAAATTATTTAAAAACACGTTACATAGCATATAAACATGATATATACACCCACAGAATAAAAATTGACAAATATGAGATTTGTTTACCAAGCGACTTTGTAGGAGTGTCGGAAGAATTACGTTTTCTCTAGTCAAACATGGAGGGATGACTGTAGAAAAATATTCCTTTCATATGCCTTCACTCTATATACAGTGGAACCCTGGTTAATGAACACCCCGGAAATCGTGCAATTATGTAAGTATAATATTGTAAGTGCTTGTGGAAGTGTATTTTGGGGTCTGAAATAGACTAACCTAAATGACATTTTTCTTAAGAAGTAATTGTTCGTAATGGCACTTGAGCAGGATTCTGCAATGAATTTTTCGTTAACCGGGGTTCCACTGTACAGTGGACCCCCGGCTAACGAAAAAACTTCATTCCAGAAGCCTGCTCAAGTGCCATTACCGAACGAATTTACTCCCTTAAGAAAAAATGTCAAGTAGGTTAGTCCATTTCAGACCCCCAAAAATACACTTACAAAAGCACTTACATAATTGTACAATTTCCGGGGTGTACGTAACTCGGGGTCCACTGTATATGGATATTGTCGCCGTTGCCCAGCGGTGAGAGGAGCGACTCTCATTGCTAAGGTTCAGGGAATAAACCCTGGACTTTAATATAAAAAAAATTATAAAAAGGAGGGGTCTGGAATAGTGACAGCTGGGAGGGACTTATTCTCATCTGTCGTATCTGAGCGCCTCTGCAAAGACAGTGATTATGTATGAGTGAGGTGAAAGTGTTGAATGATGATGAAAGTATTTTCTTTTTGGGGATTTTCTTTCTTTTTGGGTCACCCTGCCTCGGTGGGAGACGGCCAACTTGTTGAAAAAAAAAAAAATGTAGAACTATAATTAATCTCATTAAAATGTATTTTTTTTTTAATATTTTTAGGTTTCTGGAACGGATTAATTGTACAGTGGACCCCCCGAGTTACGAACACCCTGGAAATCGTACAATTATGTAAGTATAATATTTTAAGTGCTTTTGTAAGTGTATTTTTGGGGGTCTGAAGTGGCACTTGAGCAGGCTTCTGGAATGAATTTTGTTCGTTACTCGGGGGTCCACTGTATTTCCATTATTTCTTATGGGAAATATTGATTCAACTTTTAAACGTTTCGAGTTGAGAACTACCTACTGGAACAGATTATGTTCGAAACTCAGGGTTCCACTGTACTGGGAAGATGAAGGGAATATTTTGAGATATTGTTGAATGGTGATGAAGACAGGGAAGCATAACGAGCCTAGCCCATGGCCGGGCACCGAGAGTAGTGTAACTCTGGAAACTCTTCAAAGATGTGAGTCTGGGGAAGGTGCATGAGGCAGAGGGTAGAATGAAACGGGGTAAAGCAGCTGGGGGAGAAGGGATTATGACAGAAATGTTAAAAGGAGGTGGGGGATAAAATTTTGGAGTGGTGGTTGCATTTGTTCAGTATATAAATGAAAAGGGAGAAGGTACCTTGAGACTGGCAGAAAGAATGCTTATTTTTTTTGCATAAGGGAAAAGGGGATAAAATTCTGTGTAAGAATTATAGAGGAATAAGCCTGTTAAGTACACCAGGGAAAGTGTATTGTGGAGTTGTTACTGAAAGAATTATGGGTAAGACAGAGAATAGGATTGTAGAGAAACAGGAAGGGTGTAGGAAGGGTAGAAAATGTGTAGACCAAGTGTTTACATTAAAGCATATAGGTGAAAAATACTTAAATAAAAGTAAGGAACTTTTCACTACATTTATGGATTTAAAAAAACGTATATGACAGGGTGGTCAGAAAAGAAATATAGCAGATGTTGCAAATGCATAGAATAGGTGGTAGGATACTTAGGGCAGTAAAAAGCTTTGATGTGGATAGTGAGTTAAATGTTAGGGTATGCAGGAAAGAGGGAGATTATTTTCTAGTAAAAGTAGGCCTTAGACAGGGATGTGTGAAGCCACCATGGTTGTTTAACACATTTACAGATGGGCTTGTAAAAGAACTAAATGCTAGGGTATTAGGGAAGAGATTTGGGATTAAAAGATAATAAATCTGGTACAGAGTGGAAGTTGCCACAGTTAATTTTAATAATAATACAGGTCATTTAGGAGATTGAGAAGAGAAGATGCAAAGGTCAGTAAACATATTTAAGAGGTAATGTAAAAGAAGGAAATTAACCCTTTCAGGGTCCGTGCCGTAGTTCTACGGCTTTGATTTCTGGGTCCAAACTGTAGTTCTACGTCATGAGCTCAGCTCACTCAGATAAGCTTTGAGTGGTAAATTTGGGCCTAGATATGAGAGAATACATCTATGTGGTAAGTGTGCACCACATAAAACAAATCCTGCAGCACACAGTGCATAATGAGAAAAAAAAAAACTGAAACCGTAATTTTCGATTAACCCTTAAACTGTCCACACGTAGATATACGTTCACTCGCGTAGCTGACCGAATATTTTGAAAAAAAAAATCATTTTTTTTTTAAATGAAGAGCACATTTTTATAAACAGGATAGGCTAAAAAAAAATTTGGGGGGCCAGTACTTACCGAGATATAAGCCTGCCAATTTGGTACTGGATGCTCACCTGATGGCAACATCAAGTCCTGCTGCTTGCAGAAGTAATGCCAATATACTTTTTTCTAGTTTTTATTTTAATTTATATAATTTTTATGTTCTGATAATTACAATTTACAATAGTTCTTGTGATTTCATAGCCAATCTTTGTTCTAACACTAATATTATGTACTGAAATAGTACTCAAATAGTCACAATCACACCAACAGGTGAACAGTTTCACCTTCCTTGGTCATTTACTATTGTCTATAAATATATACGAAGTATTTATAGGTCCCAGCAATGTTTTAGACATCCTGGAGTATATATGAAACTCCTTGAAGAATGGTGTGTTGACAAGTGTCAGATAACTCTTGACAGCCCAGTGACATTTGATAAATGTCAGCAGTGCTGGAGGGAACCCTCCCTTTTTCAATATCTGTCTGTCTGTCTATCTGTGTCTGTCTATCTGTCTGTCTGTCTATCTGTCTGTCTGTCTATCTGTCTGTCTGTCTGTCTATCTGTCTGTATCTCTCTGTCTGTCTATCTGTCTGTATCTGTCTGTCTGTCTATCTATCTGTCTGTTTGTCTATCTCTGCTTATGTCTGTCTAACTCTGCTTATCTGTCTGCCTGTGTGTCTTTCCGTCTGCTTGTCTCAGTCTCAGAGTGCGTTTCGTAAGCCAACAGGTATTATACACGATCCAGAAGTGGCGATGCGTATTACTTGCCAGGGGTTTCCATGCTTATTATGTATTATATCTACAAGCATTGTATAGCACTTTGCCTGGAATTTTTGGGTTATCCTAGGTAATTTACACTATGTATAATAACTGTACTTATGTGTACATATGAGAGAGAGACAGAGATATAGGACATATAGATATAGATAGATATATAGACAGACAAAGATATAGACAGACAAAGATATAGCCAGACAAAGATATAAACAGATAAAGATATAGACAGACAAAGATATAGACAGACAAAGATATGGACAGATAGAGATATAGACAGATAGAGTTATAGACAGATAGAGAGACAGCCAGAGACAGCCAAAGCCAGCCAGCCTGCCGAATACATAAGAACATAATAAAGAAGGAACACTGCAGCAGGCCTACTGGCCCATGCAAGGCAGGTCCATGTCACCCCCTGGCTTAGACCAATGACACACCTAGTCAGGTCACATCCTCTGAAGGAAGGAGCATGGCATCAGACCTACTAGCACAAGCTAGTCAGGTCCAACTCACACCCACCCACAGCCACTCATGCATTTATCTAACCTATTTTTACTTTCCTCTTATAAAGGGAGTGTTAATGCGACATAACATCATTGAATCCCTGGTGTTTGCCACACTATTTGCTCTAGCTGGCACTTAATCGAACTGGTGCTCCCACAAGGTACTAAGTGGTCCTAGATTTTTTAATACTGCGCACACTGAGGGTGCAGACCCATTCTCTCATGTCTAGGCGACTCAGGCCTATCGCACTAAATTTGAAGGAATGAAAAATAAAACGTAGCTCTACGTTCGGTCAGCTACGCGAGTGAACGTATATCTACGTGTGGACAGTTTAAGGGTTAAAACAGTGACTTTGCAGTGTTTTTTTGTATACTTTTATAATTGTATTTGGGATTTCTTGGTCTCATATGATAGAATGGAAGATATATTACAGATATAGAGATGATTTTGATTGGTTTTAGTACTGGAAATGGCTTGAAACTGAGCTCAAAGTAGCGGAAATGTTACATTTTTGCCGATGTTCAAGAGTAAACAAATGACCTCATACGTCTAATACACGCCAGCTGGTGGGTCTAATATACGTTCACAAATGTGGTGATATTATTTGTACAATTATTACAATATTGCATAACAGTAAATCTTCCATGTTTTCGTTTGAATAAAAATTCATTATGTGAATAAAAAATAAAAATGGAATTCATTTGTAAAGACTGAAAATGTAACTAATGAACCGAGGAATTGTTAGTTTAGTGCCAGGAATGCCTGCAATGTTTTTCTGCACCCTATTTTGAAATTGGAATATTTTGAACTTTGAGTTAAATTGGCTAAATTACCAATTTCCAATCACTTTATTTTGTAGTTGAAACAGTTGACTAGGCGATTTCTTGTGCTCAATCGATAGAATAGAAGTAATACTAGTGAAATAGCTAAGAATTTTGTCGACTGGAATAATGTAATTGGCCTAAAATGGGAGTCAAAGTCGGCAAAATTGACGATGCGCAAAATATCGCTGACACATCAAAATTCGCGAGAGCATAATTTTGTCAATTTTCAATCAAATTTTGTACTTTTTGTTTTATTACCTTCAGAAAAAAATTCTCTACCATTTCATAAGAAAAATAAGAATTTTTTTTTTTAAATTCTTGGACACTGGCGCACCCCTTCCAAAAATGGCCTTGAACCTTGAAAGGGTTAAAGGTAAACAAAGGAAAGAACAAGGTGATAAGAGTGTCAAAAAATAAAGTAAATGTGTTCAGATATTTCTGAGTTGACTCCTCAGTAGATGATTCTGTGAGAGATTAGGTGAATCACAGAACTGACGAAGGTAAAAGGTGAGTGGTGCATTGAGACATCTGTGGAGACAAAACTTTATCCATGGAGGCAAAAAGGGTAATGTATCAGAGAATAGTGGTATCAATACTGTTGTATGGGTGTGAAGCATGGATTTTGAATGTTGCAGCAAGGAGGAGGTTGGAGGCAGTAGACATGTCGTGTTTGAGGGCAATGTGTAGAGTGGAAATTATGTAGAAAATTCAGAGTTTGGAGACTGGGAGATGTGGAATCACCAAAAGTATTATTCAGAGGGCTGAGGAAGGGTTGTTGAAGTGGGTTGGACATTTAGAGAAGATAGAGAGAAATAGGATGACTATGAGGATATATAAATCTGGGGTGAAAGAAAGGAGGGGTAGGGGTCATCCTAGGAAGAGTTGGAGGTAGGGGGTAATGGAGGTTTTGAGCACTAGAGGCTTGGACATCCAACAGCTTTGAGTGAGCGGTTAGATAGGAGTGAGTGGAGGCAAGTGGTTGTTATGATTTGATGTACTGCTGGAGTGTGAGCAGGGTAACATTTATGAAGGGATTCAGTGAAACCAGTCAGCAAGACTTGAGTCGTGGAGTTGGAAAGTACAGTGCCTGAATTCTGAAGGAGGGGTGGGGATGTTATTGTTTGGAGGGTTGGGTCATTTGAACTGTGATGTTAGTGCCCTTTTGGCAAGACAGGATTGAATGAGTGACAGTGAAAGCATTTTCTTCTTTGTCAGGTCAATCTACCTCAGTGGGAGATGGCTGGAGTGTTAAAATGAAACTAAAACACATATGGTTAGGCAGTTTTCATATCAGAGAATTTGTCTTCTGAAAGACTAAGCATGATATATTGATCTTAATACTTATTTCAAAACTTTTACACATGCACTCTAACTTGTTTCTCATCATCTCCAGGATCCTCAAAAGGTAGAAAATGAAGATCCTTTGTAGCTATACTCCAATAATAATTTAAAACTGATTTAACTGTTGGTTAAAATATCAAACGCCATCTTCACTATAAGTAAACAAAGACAAGATGGGTCATCAAAACAAGGGGCATGAGACAGTTTCTGCAAGTACTCTTCACAGGTTGCAAATTATCATTAGGTATTCCCAAAGAGGTGCCTGTAAGTGGTTGACAGATATTTTCTCTTCTTCTAAAGTTTTCATTTATAACTTAAGAACACCTAATGCAATCAACTTTAAATTTCTAATGCTTAAACTGTTGGTGATGTACCTATTGAAGGGTTGTCTCTCAGTGACATTACCTGGATGTATAATTGAAATTAACTTCAAATTTGCCGCAAGTGGCAAAGATAAATTTCTCTAATATTAAGTACATAGTTTTTAAGGACTAGAATAAGCTGCCCCTAATGCCATGGCATGTCAGTGGCTCTCCTTGCACTCAATTTACATTGTAACTACCGATACCTATGTAATCTGCAATCTGCAATGAAATAAAATTTGTTTGTTTGTTTGTTTGTTTGATATGAGAGAATGGATTTGATAGCTAAATGTGGTGCAGTATGCAAAAAAAAAAAAATTTGCCTCGTGCAAAGTATTATGGGAACATCTACCCTCTTAGCATGTGTTCATCATGGTGTGCAGACATGAATCCCTCACTTCCATCAGGATTAACTTCTGATAGTTAACACTTAAGGGCACTAACAATGAGCTAGTGATACTTATGTGGAGTTCTAAGGGTCTAAGAAGGAAGTAAGCGAAGATGACATTAGCACTGCTGATACTACCACTAACCAGCCTTCAACCCCCAACCAATATAAGTGAAAAATATGTTTGGCCTCTTATGTTGGCACTAAAGTAAGCAGTAATGATGAAGGCACTATTATTATTATTATTATTATTTTCACACTTGGCATCTCCCACCAAGATAGGGTGACCCAAAAAAGAAACACTTCACCATCATTCACTCCATCACTGATACCACAGTCGAGATGCCTCTCCAAACAGCAAATATCTCCACCCCTCCTTCAGAGTGCAGACACTACTTCCCACCTCCAAGACTCAAGTCCGGTTAACTGGTTTTCCTGAATCCCTTCACAAAATGTTACCTTACTCTACACTCCAACAGCTCATCAAGTCCCAAAAACCATTTCCCTCCACTCCTATCTAACATGCTCACACACGCCTGCTGGATATCCAAGCCCCTTGCACACATAACCTTTACCCCCCTCCCTCCAATATTTCCTACCTCGCCTTCCCTCCACTACAGACTAATGCATCCTCCAATTCATCCATCCACTCTAAATGTCCAAACCACCTCAATAACCTCTCTTCAGTCCTCTGGATAACATACGTACTTTTAGTATCTCCGCACCTCCTAATCTCCAGGCTACGAATTCTCTGCATAATATTTACACCACATTACTTTTTCTTTTTTCCACATCAGCCGTCTCCAACTGAGGCAGGGTGACCCCATAAGAAACACTTTTGCTACCATTCAACACTTTCATCATCATTCACACATAATCACTGTCTTTGCAAAGGCGCTCAGATATGACAGTTTAGATGTCACTCCAATCAGCCAATATCCAAACTCCTCCGTTAACCCTTTAACTGTCAAGATCCCTGGTCATAAACTTGCTCTTATTTTTTTTTTTTTATTAACACATCGGCCGATTCCCACCAAGGCAGGGTGGCCCGAAAAAGAAAAACATTCATCATCATTCACTCCATCACTGTCTTGCCAGAGGGGTGCTTTACACTACAGTTATAAAACTGCAACATTAACACCCCTCCTTCAGAGTGCCGGCACTGTACTTCCCATCTCCAGAACTCAAGTCCGGCCTGCCGGTTTCCCTGAATCCCTTCATAAATGTTACTTTGCTCACACTCCAACAGCACGTCAAGTATTAAAACCATATGCCTCCATTCACTCCTATCAAATACGCTCACACATGCTTGCTGGAAGTCCAAGCCCCTCGCACACAAAACTTCCTTTACCCCTCCCTCCAACCTTTCCTAGGCCGACCCCTACCCCGCCTTCCCTCCACTACAGATTTATACACTCTCGAAGTCACTCTGTCTCGTTCCATTCTCTCTACATGTCCAAACCACCTCAACAACCCCTCCTCAGCTCTCTGGACAATCGTTTTGGTAATCCCGCACCTCCTCCTAATTTCCAAACTCCGAATTCTCTGCATTATATTCACACCACACATTGACCTCAGACATGACATCTCCACTGCCTCCAGCCTTCTCCTCGTTGCAACATTCATCACCCATGCTTCACACCCATATAAGAGCGTTGGTATAACTATACTCTCATACATTCCCTCTTTACTTCCATGGACAAGGTTCTTTGTCTCCACAGACTCCAAGTGCTCCACTCACCCTTTTCCCCTCATCAATTCTATGATTCACCTCATCCTTCATAGACCCATCCGCCGACATGTCCACTCCCAAATATCTGAATACATTCACCTCCTCCATACTCTCTCCCTCCAATCTGATATCCAATCTTTCGTCACCTATTCTTTTTGTTATCCTCATCACCTTACTCTTTCCTATATTCACTTTCAATTTTCTTCTTTTACACACCCTACCAAATTCATCCACCAACCTCTGCAACTTCTCTTCAGAGTCTCCCAAAAGCACAGTGTCATCAGCAAAAAGCAACTGTGACAACTCCCACTTTGTATTTGCTTCTTTATCTTTTAGCCCAACACCTCTTGCCAAGACCCTCGCATTCACTTCTCTTACAACCCCATCTATAAATATATTGAACAACCACGGTGACATCACACATCCTTGTCTAAGGCCCACTTTTACTGGGAAATAGTCCCCTTCCCTCCTACACACTCTAACCTGAGCCTCACTATCCTCATAAAAACTCTTCACTGCTTTCAGTAACCTTCCTCCTATTCCATACACCTGCAACATCTGCCACATTGCCCCCCTATCTACCCTATCATACACTTTTTCCAAATCCATAAATGCCACAATAACATCTTTACCCTTATCCAAATACTGTTCACCTATATGTTTCACTGTAAACACTTGGTCTACACACCCCTTACCTTTCCTAAAGCCCCCTTGTTCATCTGCTATCCTGCTTTCTGTCTTACTCTTAATTCTTTCAATAATAACTCTACCATACACTTTACCAGGTACACTCAACAGACTTATTCCCCTATAATTTTTGCACTCTCTTTTGTCCCCTTTGCCTTTATACAAAGGAACAATACACGCTCTCTGCCAATCCCTAGGTACCTTACCCTCTTCCATACATTTATTAAATAATAGCACCAACCACTCCAAAACTATATCCCCACCTGCTTTTAACATTTCTATCTTTATCCCATCAATCCCAGCTGCCTTACCCCCTTTCATTCTACCCACTGCCTCACGAACTTCCCCTACACCCACAACTGGCTCTTCCACACTCCTACAAGATGTTATTCCTCCTTGCCCTCCACACGAAATCACAGCTTCCCTGTCTTCATCAACATTTAACTCCTCAAAATATTCTCTCCATCTTCCCGATACCTCTAACTCTCCATTTAATAACTCTCCTCTCCTATTTTTAACTGTCAAATCCATTTGTTCTCTAGGCTTCCTCAACTTATTAATGTCATTCCAAAACTTTTTCTTATTTTCAACAAAATTTGCTGATAACATCTCACCCACTCTCTCATCTGCTCTCTTTTACATTGCTTCACCACTCTTTTAACCTCTCTTTTTCTCTCCATATACTCTTCCCTCCTTGCATCACTTCTACTTTGTAAAACCTCTCATATGCTAACTTTTCTCCCTTACTACTCTCTTTACATCATCATTCCACCAATCGCTCCTCTTCCCTCCCACACCCACTCGCCTGTAACCACAAACTTCTGCTGAACACTCTAACACTACATTTTTAAATCTACCCCATACATCTTCGACCCCATTGCCTACACTCTCACTAGCCCATCTATCCTCCAATAGTTGTTTATATCTTACCCTAACTGCCTCCTCTTTTAGTTTATAAACCTTCACCTCTCTCTTACTTACTGATTCTATTTTCCTTGTATCCCATCTACCTTTACTCCCACTGTAGCTATAACTAAAAAGTGATCTGATATATCTGTGGCCCCTCTATAAACATGTACATCCTAAGTCTACTCAACAGTCTTTTATCCACCAATACATAGTCCAACAAACTACTGTCATTATGCCCTACATCATATCTTGTATACTTATTTATCCTCTTTTCTTAAAATATGTATTACCTATAACTAAACCCCTTTCTATACAAAATTCAATCAAAGGGCTCCCATTATCATTTACACCTGGCACCCCAAACTTACCTACTACACCCTCTCTGCATGTTTCTCCCACTTTAGCATTTAGGTCCCCTACCACAATTACTCTCTCATTTGGTTCAAAAGTTCCTATACATTCGCTTAACATCTCCCAAAATCTCTCTCTCTACATTCCTCTCTTCTCCAGGTGCATACACGCTTATTATGACCCACTTTTCGCATCCGACCCTTATTTTAATCCACATAATCCTTGAATTTACACATTCATATTCCCTCTTTTCCTTCCATAACTGATCCTTCAACATTATTGCTACCCCTTCCTTAGCTCTAACTCTCTCAGATACTCCTGACTTAATCCCATTTATTTCTCCCCACTGAAACTCGCCTACCCCCTTCAGCTTTGTTTCGCTTAGGGCCAGGACATCCAACTTCTTTTCATTCATAACATCGGCAAACATCTCTTTCTTATCATCCGCACTACATCCACGCACATTCAGACAACCCAGTTTTATAAAGTTTTTCTTCTTCTCTTTTTTAGTAGATTTGTACAGGAGAAGGGGTCACCAGCCCATTGCTCCCGGCATCTCAGCCGCCTCATACGACACGCATTGCCTACGGAGGAAAGATTCTTTTCCACTTCCCCATGGACAATAGAGAAAATAAAAAGAACAAGAGCTATTAAGAAAAAGAAGAAAAACCTAGATGTGTGTATGTATATATATGCATGTGTATGCCAGTGTAGTGTGACCTAAAGTGTAAGTAGAAGTAGCTAGATATACCTGTTATCCAGCGTGTTTATGAGACAGAAAAAAGACACCAGCAATGTTAGTGTCAAAGAATTTTAAAAAAAAATTATTTTGTCTTATGAAATTATAGAAAAAATTTTCCCGGTGGTTATGACACCAAAAGCATGAAATTTGATGGAAAACATAAGGAATTATGCTCTTGCGAAGTTAGCAGTCTCAGCGATTTCACCCACTTTGAGCCCTATTTTCGCCCAATTCCATTGTTCCAGTTGACCAAACTCATAGCTATTTCGCTAGAACTCCAATTTTTCTATCGACTGAGTACAAGAAACCTCTTATTTACTGATTTCAACTACCCAATAAGGTGATCAGAAATTGGTAATTTGGCCAATTTCATACACAATTCGATTAAGGCCAATATCAAAATAGGCTCCAGAATTAACAATGCAAACATTCCTAGCACTAAAATAACATTTTCTCTGTTCATTAGTCACATCTCCAGGCCCCTCTTATATTACGCTAACTATTTTGAATTTTTATTCAAAATGAGTATACTACAAACTCTAATCACACAATAGAGTGTAAAATTAATGTGAAGGATCTGGGAGTGGTAATGTCTGAAGATCTCACCTTCAAGGATCACAACAGTGCCACTATCACATCTACAAGGAGACTGATAGGATGGATAATGAGAACATTCAAAGCAGGAGATGCCAAGCTAATGATGATCCTTTTTAAATCACTTGTTCTCTCTAGGCTGGATTACTGCTGTACATTAATGTCTCCATTCAAGGCTGGTGAAATTGCAGATCTAGAGAATGTACAGAGAAGCTTTACTGCACATATAAGTTCCATAAAACACCTTAACTACTGGGAATGCCTGGAAGCACTTGACTTGTACTCACTGGAGTGCAGGTGAGAGAGATACATCATAATTTACATCTGGAAGATCCTGGAGGGACTGGTCCCTAATCTGCACACAGAAATCACTCCATACGAAAGCAAAAGACTTGGCAGGCGATGCAACATACCCCCAGTGAAAAGTAGGGACGCCATTGGTACACTAAGAGAAAGCACAATAAGTGTCCGGGGCCCAAGACTGTTCAACAGCCTCCCACAAGCCATAAGGGAAATTACCAACAAGTCCCTGATTGTCTTCAGAAGAGAGCTGGACAGATACCTAAAGTCAATGCCAGATCAGCCGGGCTCTGGTTAATACGTTGGACTACGTGCGGCCAGCAGTAACTGCCTCGATGATCAGGCCCTGATCCACCAGGAGGCCTGGTCATCAACCGGGCTGCAGGGACATTGATCCCCGGAGTGCCCTCCAGGTAGACACAAAAAATAGAAGATTTACTGTTATGCAGACTACTGCAGTATGTAAAAATGGTATAAATAATATCAACGCATTTGCGAAAGCATATAAGACCCACCAGTTGATGTGTATTTGATGAGTGACATGATTTGTTTACTCTTGAACATCGGCAAAAATTGAACATTTTCGCTACTTTGAGCTAAATTTCAAGGTACTTTTAGTCCTTAAACCGTTCAAAATCAACTCTATTTCTGTAATATCTTCCATTCTATCAAATGAGACCAAGAAAACGAGAATACAACCATAAATATCACATGAAAATACACTGCAAATTTGGTGTTTTAAACCAAAAGCACAGTCGGAGATTTTTTTTCTCATTATGCACTGCTTGCTGCAGGATTTTTTTATACTGCACACACTGACCACTCAGACCCATTCTCTCATATGTAGGCCTACCAGCTTTCTCCTGTAAGATATGAATCCGCTAGAATTTTGGCGTAATATTATGGGACCAACACTGGCTTGTAAGCCGTAATATTATGGGACTGATAGTGAAAGGGTTAAAGTGCAGGCATTGTACCTTCCACCTCCAGGGCTCAAGTCTGGCTAACCAGTTTCCCTGAAGCCCTTCACAAAATATTATCCTGCTCACACTCCAACAGCTCGTCAGGTTCCAAAAACCATTCGTCTCCATTCACTCCTAACACACTCACGAGCAATTGCTGGAAGTCCAAGCCCCTTGCCCACAAAACCTCCTTTACCCCCTCACTCCAACCTTCCCTAGAACGACCCCTACCCTGCCTTCCTTCCACTAGAGATTTATACACTCTCCAAGTCATTCTACTTTGTTCCATCCTCTCTAAATGACCAAACTGCCTTATCTTCTTAACCTATCCCATCCCATCATAAATACACATGTAAAAACTATGCATGCATTTGCTCAATATCATGAACATAGGTAAAACATTATAATAAATATATACAGTGGTACCTCGAGTTACGATGGTCCCCAAAATCGCCCTTTTATGTAAGTTTATTTTTTTAAATGCTTTTGTAAGTATATTTTTGGGGGTGTAAAAGGACTAGTCTATTTTACATTATTCCTTATGGGGATAAATTCGTTTGGTAATGGCACTTGAACAGCATTCTGAACGAAAATATCGTAATCCGAGGTACCACTGTACTTACATACAGTGGACCCCAGTTTCGTAAAACTCACTCCTGAAGTCTGCTCAATGCCATACCAACAATTTACTCCTTAAGGAAAATTTCAAGTAGGTTAGTCTATTTCAGACCCCCAAAATACACTTCCACAAGAACTTATACTTACATATTGCACGATTCCGGTATTCGTTAACCGAGGGTCCACTGTACTCTCAATATCTGTAATTTTCTCAAATGTTAATCATTCCATTGTGTCCACCTTAGGTTAATAATCAAGACTGTAATTCCTCTCTACCAAACTTATTAAAACCATATACTAGCATGAATAGAACATTCAATTCTCTTGTATTCATTGTAAGTTCACCTAATAACCATATGTACAAATTTACTGCACTGTTAATGCCTTATTAATCTTAAGTTAGTCTTAAGTATACCCGAAATGCTCTGCATATAAAGGGGCTTTTGGCATGTATACTCAATTGTTATACTCCTTTGTACAAACATGTATCATGCTGAAATAAAGTTCTTATTCTAACAACCCTTCTTCAGCCCTCTGAATAATACTTTTAGTAACTCCACACCTCCTCCTAGTTTCCACACTACGAATTCTCTGCATAATATTTACATCACACATTGCCCTTAGACAGGACATCTCCACTGCCTCCAGCCTCCTCCTCACTGCAGCATTTACAATCCATGCTTCACACCCATATAAGAGTGTTAGTACTGCTATACTCTCTTACATTTCCTTCTTTGCCTCCATGGATAACGTTTTTTGTCCCCACAGACACCTCAAAGCACCACTAACCTTTTTTCCTCCATCAATTCTATGGTTAACCTCGTCTGTCAACTCCCAAATATGTGAACATCTTCACTTCTTCCATATTCCCTCCCTCCAATGTGATATCCAATTTTTCTTTATTTAAATCGTTTGATACCCTCATCACCTTACTCTTATCTATGTTCACTTTCAACTTTCTTCCTTTCTTTTTTTTCTTATTTTCTTTGTTTAATTTTTTCTTATTTTCTTATCGTTTACTTTCTTATTCTCACTTCAACTTTCTTCCTTTCTTTTTTTTCTTATTCTCAGCAAAATTTATTGACAGCACTTCACCCACTCTATCATTTGCTCTCCTTTTGTACTCACTCACCACTCTCTTCACCTCTCTTTTACTCTCCATATACTACTTCCCCCTTCTTATATCACTTTTGCTCTCTTAAAAACCTTTCTTAAGCAACCTTTTTTTCTCTTTTATCACACCCTTTACCTCATCATTTCACCAATCACTCCTCTATCCTCCTACATCCACCCTTATATCGGCACAAACCTCTGCCTCACATTCTAACACTGCATTTTTAAAACTATCCCACCCCTCTTCAACTCCCAAACTACCTATACTCTCACTAGCCCACCTTTCTTCCAATAGTTGCTTATATCTCACCCTAATTTCCTCCTAAATAAGTTTATAAAATTTTCATCTCTCTCTCTTACTTTGCTGTTGCCATTTTCCTTTCACTCCATCTACCTCTTTCTCTAACTGTAGCGACAACTAAATAATGATCCGATATATCTGTTGCCCCTCTATAAACATGCACATCCTGAAGTCTACCCATCAACCTTTTATCCACATATACATAATCTAACAAACTACTTTCATTACATGCTGTATCATATCTTGTATAATTATTTATCCTCTTTTTCTTAAAATATGTAATACAGTGGACCCCCGGTATTTGTCCTGCTCGAAACTTGCCCTTTTATGTAAGTGTATTTTTTTAAATGCGTTTATAAGTGTATTTTTGGGGGTCTAAAAGGACTAGTCTACTTTACATTATTCCTTATGGGAATAAATTCGTTTGGTAAAGGCACTTGAACAGCATTTTGGAACGAAAAAATAACGAAAACCAGGGGTCCACTGTACTTATTATCAAACCTCTTTCTATACATAGTTCAATTAAAGGCCCCCATTTTCATTTTTCCCTGGCACTATTCCCTCCACAACAGTTTAACTCACTTTAACATTTAGGTCCCCCATCACAAGTACATACTCTCTCACTTGGTTCAAACCTCCCCAATCACTCACTCAACATCTCCCAAAATTTCTCTCTCATCTACACTTCTCTCTTCTCCAGGTGCATAAATACTTACTATAAACTCTTATTTTACTCTGCATAATCATGGAATTTATATTAATATTCCCTCTTTTCCTGCCATAACTGATCGTTCAACATTATTGTTACGCCTTCCTTAGCTCTAACTCTATTAGAAACCCTTGTAAACCACTATAAATATTGGTTACTTACTAGGTTAGAATCTCATAAAATAAGTTCATTCATCTATACAATGAGGATGCAGTCAGTTGGAAGTGTTGAGTCTCTGATCCTAGCCCTGCCTCTCAACTTCCTGTTTGCCAGGTTCACTTCCTATTGTACCTACTCTTAAAACTATGCATTGAACCTGCCTCTATCACCTCTTCATTGAGATCATTCCACTTCCTGACTACCCTGAGACTGAAAAAGTACTTCCTGACATCCCAGTAGCTAATTTGGATCTTTAACCCTTAAACAGTCCAAAAGTATAAATGTATATGTTCTCTCGCCCAGTGCCCCGAATATTTTGAAAAAAAAAAAAAATAATTTTTTATATAGAAATAAAGAGCTCATTTTTCTAAGTGTTATAGGATTAAAGGTCAGTACTTACTTGGAGAGCGTATAAATCTGTAGGGAAGGAAGGCGGGGTAGGGGTCGTCCTAGAAAAGGTTGGAGGGAAGGGGTAAAGGAGGTTTTGTGGGCGAGGGGCTTGGACTTCCAGCAAGCATGTGTGAGCATGTTAGATAGGAGTGAATGGAGATGAATGGTTTTTGGGACATGACGATCTGTTGGAGTGTGAGCAGGGTAACATTTTGTGAAGGGATTCAGGGAAACCAGTTAATTGATTTAGTTGGACTTGAGTCCTGGAAATGGGAAGTACAATGCCTGCACTTTAAAGGAGGGGTCTGGGATAGTGACAGCTGGGAGGGACAATTCTCAGCTGTCGTATCTGAGCTCCTCTGCAAAGACAGTGATTATGTATGAGTTTGGTGAAAGTGTTGAATGATGATGAAAGTATTTTCTTTTTGGGGATTTTCTTTCTTTTTGGGTCACCCTGCCTCGGTGGGAGACGGCCGACTTGTTGAAAAAAAAAAAAAACTTTGAAAAAGTTTGTTAATATCTCCCTCACTCATGACAAACTATTTTGTGAAGTCTACATGGAATACCCATAAATAAAAACATGTTCTATATTATGCTTATTCACTTTACTCAATTTAACACACCTGCCAGGCAGAGATCATTTCTTGCATGAAAGGTAAAGTCAAATCATGACGAGCTGAGAGGATCCATTGCCAACATGCTGCGCTGTTTTCCACTGCATCCTCCGTGAAAAGATTTAGGCATGACGTGCACACACAACGTAATAATCCACGGTGAATACCTGAGAAAATAACACACTTTAATTTTTTATTTTCAACAAACTGGCCATATCCCACCGAGGTAGGGTGACCTAAAAAGAAAAACGAATGTTTCTCTTTTTAAATTTAGTAATTTATAAAGAGAAGGGGTTACCAGACCCTTGCTCCTGGCATTTTAGTCGCCTCTTACAACATGCATGCCTTACGGAGGAAGAATTCTGTTCCACTTCCCAATGGAGGTAAGAGGAAATAAGCAAGAACTAGTAAGGAAATAGAAGAAAACCCAGGGTGGTGTACATATATATGCTTGTACATGCATGTGTACACCAGCAATCCTGCCATTATGTAAAACAATTACAGATTTCTGTTTCACACTCATTTGGCAGGACAGTAGTACCTCCATGAGTGGTTGCTGTCTACCAACCTACTACCTGGGACTTTAAAAAATGCAGTAATTAAAATATTAAATACTCAAAAAATCTGAATACCATACAGTACAAGCATTTTCTTCAAAGCTAACAAAATTATGTTCATAATACAAAACAAAATTAAATATTATATTTCAATACACTTCTACCTTGGTAATGATGTGAATAAAGCAAGCTCATGAATAAAACAATTCACTATGACAGAGGTTACCCTTTGTGTGTTTAAATTTATTAACAAAGCACTAAAACCATTTAGTAATTCAATGCTTTAAACACATTCCATTTCTGACATTACTGAATCTGAACCATCATTAACAGCTTGCTACTTTTGTTACCAATTTAATCTCATAGCAAGTAAAACGTTTGAGAACAATTTTCACACTCCATAATTTATGCTGATAATTCATTGCCATCAGCCCTGTCAGCAAATTTAGATGCAAGAGATAATATCCTCACTATTTATGCTGAAATAGATGCTGGGTTCTAAGTCAGACAAGCATCCTGTGGTTAGAATGATAGTCTTCCCAAAGAAGAGGCCCCTGCACCAAGGCACAAAACACTCAAGCCCCATCACCATGTTAAGGCAACCCAGAGTTGGGGAAGGAGAACGAAAATACTGGAAATTAATTTTTATACTGATCTTTATCAATACATTTGTATATTGAATGGTTGTTTAGCATATGTGAAAGAAGGGAATGTGCCCTAGTAAGGGAACAAGAATTTTATGGGAATAAGTCTGGTAAATACTAGGTAGTAGGTTGGTAGACAGCAACCGCCCAGGGAGGTACTACCGTCCTGCCAAGTGAGTGTAAAACGAAAGCCTGTAATTGTTTTACATGATGGTAGGATTGCTGGTGTCTTTTTTCTGTCTCATAAACATGCAAGATTTCAGGTATGTCTTGTTACTTCTACTTACACTTAGGTCACACTACACATTCATGTACAAACTTAAACTGGAGAACAAAATCCATCAGTGCTTCGCTCGTGATGGGAAAATACTAGTTCGAAAAGTATCAACAGGTCAGCAATTTTCTATATCAAACGAACGTGATCTCACCAACTTCCTTAGACAAGCTGACATTACCATTACTGATTAGCCTATTGTCCTCAACACATAATATACGTGTGGTGTATTAGTGTATGTTACTACTACTTTGTGAAATTTTTTTGTACTAACTTTATACTAGCTAGTACCAACTACCTCATACACTATGTACTTTACTTTTAGTGCTATTACTTGCCTCAACTTTATAATATAAATCAAATCTTGCTTCTAAGTTAATTTTATATCATATTTACTATCTGTCCATTTAATTTAATCCCCATTTATATATTCTCTTGAAATAGTTCCCAGCAAATCAATACCTAGTACTGCCTTTCATCAAATAATTCCTTTTACTTAAGGTGCTAATTCTGGTGCTAAAGTGTTTTACTTTTTATTTACTATTATATTCCCTAAAGTGTTAACTCGTAATTAAGGTGCTATTTTTGGTGCTAAAGTGTTTTACTCTTTTTATTTACTATTATATTCCCTAAAGTGTTAACCCTCATTGTTTCCTATTATATTCCCTAGATTTTATCTTAAAAAAAAAAAAAAACTAACTGCCACAGTTCTTTTATTAATTTTTATTATAATAATTAAGGTGCTAACTCAGGTACTAATTTACTTTACTTTCATTGTTTGCTATCATTTTCCCTAGCTCCTTTATTCCCAGCTTTAGTAAACTACCATAGTTCAATTAATTGCATTTGTATAAATTGACTAAGGTACAAATTACGTGCCAAGAACTCTGTCAAATACCCTGTATCTCTACAAACTCTTATTAAAAATTTGTAATAATCAAATAGTTCCTAAGCATTTATTCTAGTATCATATTATTAAGTTTAGTTTTTCTATTCTTCTCAGGTCTAGTTATAGGGAAACACATCAAATCTTATGATTACAGGAATTGATCCTGATATCAACCTATTTTAAATGATTTTGCCCCGCAACTGTAACTATTACACAGCAGATCAAGCAAAAACAAAGAACCAAAATAACATAACTATTTTAATTTCAAGAGTCTTTTTGGGAAAAATTATGATGACCTCACAGACTACTTTCCCTCCTCCCCGACCAATATGTCCTCATCACACTCATTGGGGACCGGCTGAAGCCTGATACCACAGATGTCTATGCCATCCCAGGTTACACAGCCATTCCCCAATTGGGACAGATCAGGGGGGGGTGGAATAGCTATATAACTCAGATCCCCAAATTGAATGTATTCTCCCTTTCATAAGGGGTGAGCATGGAGAATATATTATAGCTAAATTTTCAAAAACCTGCAAAAACCCCCCCGGGGATAAACATCTAAATTACCACAGTCAAACATTCACCAATTTAGTGAAAAAATAGGTAACCTAATAACTGATGCACACATGAACAAAGACAAAATTTTCCCGCTCCGGGGGACTTTATAAAACTCCCACATTGGGGGCCCCCAAAAAAACGAACAATTCTATG
>WNWK01003639.1:51868-86345 GCA_009830355.1 Cherax destructor
TGTACCTGGTAAAGTGTATGGTAGAGTTATTATTGAAAGAATTAAGAGTAAAACAGAAAGCAGGATAGCAGATGAACAAGGGGGCTTTAGGAAAGGTAGGGGGTGTGTAGACCAAGTGTTTACAGAAACATATAGGTGAACAGTATTTGGATAAGGGTAAAGATGTTTTTGTGGCATTTATGGATTTGGAAAAGGCGTATGATAGGGTAGATAGGGGGCAATGTGGCAGATGTTGCAGGTGTATGGAATAGGAGGAAGGTTACTGAAAGCAGGAAGAGTTTTTATGAGGATAGTGAGGCTCAGGTTAGAGTGTGTAGGAGGGAAGGGACTATTTCAGTAAAAGTGGGCCTTAGACAAGGATGTGTGATGTCACCGTGGTTGTTCAATATATTTATAGATGGGGTTGTAAGAGAAGTGAATGCGAGGGTCTTGGCAAGAGGTGTTGGGCTAAAAGATAAAGAAGCAAATACAAAGTGGGAGTTGTCACAGTTGCTTTTTGCTGATGACACTGTGCTTTTGGGAGATTCTAAGAGAAGCTGCAGAGGTTGGTGGATGAATTTGGTAGGGTGTAAAAGAAGAAAATTGAAAGTGAATATAGGAAAGAGTAAGGTGATGAGGATAACAAAAGAATAGGTGACGAAAGATTGGATATCAGATTGGAGGGAGAGAGTATGGAGGAGGTGAATGTATTCAGATATTTGGGAGTGGACATGTCGGGGATGGGTCTATGAAGGATGAGGTGAATCATAGAATTGATGAGGGGAAAAGGGTGAGTGGAGCACTTGAGTCTGTGGAGACAAAGAACCTTGTCCATGGAAGTAAAGAGGGGAATGTATAGAGTATAGTTATACCAACGCTCTTATATGGGTGTGAAGCATGGGTGATGAATGTTGCAACGAGGAGAAGGCTGAGGCAGTGGAGATGTCATGTCTGAGGTCAATGTGTGGTGTGAATATAATGCAGAGAATTCGGAGTTTGGAAATTAGGAGGAGGTGGGGATTACCAAAACGATTGTCCAGAGAGCTGAGGAGGGGTTGTTGAGGTGGTTTGGACATGTAGAGAGAATGGAACGAGACAGAGTGACTTCGAGAGTGTATAAATCTGTAGTGGAGGGAAGGCGGGGTAGGGGTCGGCCTAGGAAAGGTTGGAGGGAGGGGGTAAAGGAAGTTTTGTGTGCGAGGGGCTTGGATTTCCAGCAAGCCTGTGTGAGCGTATTTGATAGGAGGAATGGAGGCATATGGTTTTTAATACTGACATGCTGTTGGAGGTGAGCAAAGTAACATTTATGAAGGGATTCAGGGAACCGGCAGGCCGGACTTGAGTTCTGAGATGGGAAGTACAGTGCCGGCACTCTGAAGGAGGGGTGTAAATGTTGCAGTTTTATAACTGTAGTGAAAGCACCCTTCTGGCAAGACAGTGATGGAGTGAATGATGATGAAAGTTTTTCTTTTTCGGGCCACCCTGCCTTGGTGGGAATCGGCCGATGTGTTAATAAATAAATAATAACATCTTCGACCCCATTGCCTACACTCCCACTAGCCCATCTATCCTCCAATAGTTGTTTATATCTTACCCTAACTGCCTCCTCTTTTAGTTTATAAACCTTCACCTCTCTTTACTTACTTATTCTATTTTCCTTGTATCCCATCTACCTTTTACTCCCACTGTAGCTATAACTAAAAGTGATCTGATATATCTGTGGCCCCTCTATAAACATGTACATCCTGAAGTCTACTCAACAGTCTTTTATCCACCAATACATAGTCCAACAAACTACTGTCATTATGCCCTACATCATATCTTGTATACTTATTTATCCTCTTTTTCTTAAAATATGTATTACCTATAACTAAACCCCTTTCTATACAAAGTTCAATCAAAGGCTCCCATTATCATTTACACCTGGCACCCCAAACTTACCTACTACACCCTCTGCATGTTTCTCCCACTTTAGCATTTAGGTCCCCTACCACAATTACTCTCTCATTTGGTTCAAAAGTTCCTATACATTCGCTTAACATCTCCCAAAATCTCTCCCCTCTACACTCCTCTCTTCTCCAGGTGCATACACGCTTATTATGACCCACTTTTTGCATCCGAATCCTTATTTTAATCCACATAATCCTTGAATTTACATTCATATCTCCTCTTTTCCTTCCATAACTGATCCTTCAACATTATTGCTAATCCCCTTTCCCTTTGCTCTAACTCTCTCAGATACTCCTGACTTAATCCCATTTATTTCTCCCCACTGAAACTCGCCTACCCCTTCAGCTTTGTTTCGCTTAGGGCCAGGACATCCAACTTCTTTCATTCATAACATCGGCAATCATCTCTTTCTTATCATCCGCACTACATCCACCACATTCAGACAACCCAGTTTTATAAAGTTTTTCTTCTTCTTTTTTAGTAGATTTGTACAGGAGAAGGGGTCACCAGCTCCATTGCTCCCGGCATCTCAGCCGCCTCATACGACACGCATTGCCTACGGAGGAAAGATTCTTTCCACTTCCCCATGGACAATAGAGAAAATAAAAAGAACAAGAGCTATTAAGAAAAGAAGAAAACCTAGATGGATGTAGTATATATGCATGTGTATGCCAGTGTAGTGACCTAAAGTGTAGTAGAAGTAGCTAGATATACCTGTTATCCAGCGTGTTTATGAGACAGAAAAAGACACCAGCAATGTTAGTGTCAAAGAATTTTAAAAAATTATTTTGTCTTATGAAATTATAGAAAAATTTTCCGAGTGGTTATGACACCAAAAGCATGAAATTTGATGGAAAACATAAGGAATTATGCTCTTGCGAAGTTAGCAGTCTCAGCGATTTCACCCACTTTGAGCCCTATTTTCCCAACTCCATTGTTCCAGTTGGACCAAACTCATAGCTATTTCGCTAGAACTCAATTTTTCTATCGACTGAGTACAAGAAACCTCTTATTTACTGATTTCAACTACACAATAAGGTGATCAGAAATTGGTAATTTGGAAATTTTTATACAAAATTTTATTAAAGGCCAATATCAAAATAGGCTCCAGAATTAACAATGCAAAATTCCTAGACTAAAATAACATTTCTCTGTTCATTAGTCACATTCAGGCCCCTCTTATATTACTAACTATTTTGAATTTTATTCAAAATGAGTATACTACAAACTCTAATCACACAAGAGTGTAAAATTAATGTGAAGGATCTGGGAGTGGTAATGTCTGAAGATCTCACCTTCAAGGATCACAACAGTGCCACTATCACATCTACAAGGAGACTGATAGGATGGATAATGAGAACATTCAAAGCAGGAGATGCCAAGCTAATGAGATCCTTTTAAATCACTTGTTCTCTCTAGGCTGGAATACTGCTGTACATTAATGTCTCCATTCAAGGCTGGTGAAATTGCAGATCTAGAGAATGTACAGAGAACCTTTACTGCACATATAAGTTCCATAAAACACCTTAACTACTGGGAATGCCTGGAAGCACTTGACTTGTACTCACTGGAGTGCAGGTGAGAGAGATACATCATAATCTACATCTGGAAGATCCTGAGGGACTGGTCCCTAATCTGCACACAGAAATCACTCCATACGAAAGCAAAAGACTTGGCAGGCGATGCAACATACCCCAGTGAAAAGTAGGGACGCCATTGGTACACTAAGAGAAATCACAATAAGTGTCCGGGGCCCAAGACTGTTCAACAGCCTCCCACAAGCCATAAGGGAAATTACCAACAAGTCCCTGATTGTCTTCAGAAGAGAGCTGGACAGATACCTAAAGTCAATGCCAGATCATCCGGCTCTGTTAATACGTTGGACTACGTGCGGCCAGCAGTAACTGCCTCGATGATCAGGCCCTGATCCACCAGGAGGCCTGGTCATCAACCGGCTGCAGGGACATTGATCCTCGGAGTGCCCTCCAGGTAGACACAAAAATAGAAGATTTACTGTTATGCAGACTACTGCAGTATGTAAAAATGGTATAACATCAACGCATTTGCGAAAGCATATAAGACCCACCAGTTGATGTGTATTTGATGAGTGACATGATTTGTTTACTTGAACATCGGCAAAAATTGAACATTTTCGCTACTTTGAGCTAAATTTCAAGGTACTTTTAGTCCTTAAACCGTTCAAAATCAACTCTATTTCTGTAATATCTTCCATTCTATCAAATGAGACCAAGAAAACGAGAATACAACATAAATATCACATGAAAATACACTGCAAATTGGTGTTTTAAACCAAAAGCACAGTCGGAGATTTTTTTCTCATTATGCACTGCTTGCTGCAGGATTTTTTTATACTGCACACACTGACCACTCAGACCCACTTCTCTCATATGTAGGCCTACCAGCTTTCTCCTGTAAGATATGAATCCGCTAGAATTTTGCGTAATATTATGGGACCAACACTGGCTTGTAAGCCGTAATATTATGGGACTGATAGTGAAAGGGCTAAAGTGCAGGCATTGTACCTTCAACCTCCAGGCTCAAGTCTGGCTAACCAGTTTCCTGAAGCCCTTCACAAAATAATCCTGCTCACACTCCAACAGCTCGCAGGTTCCAAAACCATTCGTCTCCATTCACTCCTAACACACTCACGAACAATTGATGGAAGTCCAAGCCCTCGCCCACAAAACCTCTTTACCCCCTCACCCAACCTTCCCTAGAACGACCCCTACCCTGCCTTCCTTCCACTAGAGATTTATACACTCTACAAGTCATTCTACTTTTGTTCCATCCTCTCTAAATGACCAAACTGCCTTGTCTTCTTAACCTATCCCATCCCATCATAAATACACATGTAAAAACTATGATCATTTGCTCAATATCATGAACATAGGTAAACATTATAATAAATATATACAGTGGTACTCGAGTTACGATGGTCCCCAAAATCGCCCTTTTATGTAAGTTTATTTTTTAAATGCTTTTGTAAGTATATTTTTGGGGGTGTAAAAGGACTAGTCTATTTTACATTATTCCTTATGGGGATAAATTCGTTTGGTAATGGCACTTGAACAGCATTCTCAACAAAATATCGTAACTCAAGGTACCACTGTACTTACATACTCTCAATATCTGTAATTTTCAAATGTTAATCATTCCATTGTGTCCACCTTAGGTTAAAACGGGCCGTAATTCCTCTCACCAAACTTATTAAAACCATATACCAGCATGAATAGAACATTAATTCTCTTGTATTCATTGTAAGTTTTACCTAATAAAAATATTTTACAAATTTATTTTACTTTTAAAGTCTTATTAATCTTAAGTTAGTCTTAAGTATACCCGAAATGTCCCGCATATAAAGGGGCTTTGGCAAAGGTTTTCAATTGTTATACTTTTTGTACAAACATGTATCATGCTGGAAAAAAAGTTCTTATTCTAACAACCCTTCAGCCCTCTGAATAATACTTTTTGTAACTCCACACCCCCCCTAGTTTCCACACTAATAATTCTCTGGGTATTTTTTTACATCACACATTGCCCTTAGACAGGAATCTCCACCCCAGCCTCCCCGCTGCAGCATTTAAATCCATGCTTACACCCATATAAGAGTGTTAGTACCCGCTATACCTCTTACATTCCCTTTTTTGCCTCCAGGAAAAGTTTTTGTCCCCACAGACACCTCAAAGCACCACTAACCTTTTTTTCCCCCATCAATTTAAGGGGTTTAATCCTGTCAACTCCCAAATATGTGAACACCTTCACTTCTTCCATTTCCCCCCCCTCCAATGTGATATCCAATTTTTCTTTATCTAAATCGTTTGATACCCTCATCACCTTACTCTTATCTATGTTCACTTTCAACTTTCTTCCCCTTTTTTTTTTTTTTTCTTTGTTTATTTTTTTTTTTATTTTCTTATCGTTTACTTTCTTATTCTCATTTCCCAACTTTCTTTCCTTTCTTTTTTTTTTCTTATTCTCAGCAAAAATTGACAGCACTTCACCCACTCTATCATTTGCTCTCCTTTGTACTCACTCACCACTCTCTTCACCTCTTTACTCTCCATATACTACTTCCCCTTCTTATTTTTTGCCCCTTTTTAAAAACCCTTTAACAACCTTTTTTTCTTTTTATCACACCCTTTACCTACCATTTCACCAATCACTCCCATCCTCCTACATCCCCCCCTTTTTCGGCACAAACCTCTGCCTCACATTCTGACACTGCTTTTTTAAAAACACCCCAAACCCTCTTCAACTCCCAAACTACCTATACTCACTATCCCACCTTTCTTCCAATAGTTGCTTATATCTAAACCTAATTTCCTCCTAAATAAGTTTATAAAATTTTCATCTCTTATTTTGTTTGCCTTTTTCCCTTTTCCTCCATCTACCTCTTCTTCTAACTGTAGCGACAACTAAATAATGATCCGATATATCTTTTGGGGCCTCTATAAACATCCCACATCCTGAAGTCTACCCATAAACCCTTTTTATCCACATATACATAATCTAACAAACTACTTTCATTACATCCCATCATATCTTGTATAATTATTTATCCTCTTTTTTTTAAAAATATGTAATACAGTAACCCCGGTATTTGTCCTGCTCAAACTTGCCCTTTTTTTTGGGTTTTTTTTTAAATGCTTTTAAAATGTATTTTGGGGGTCTAAAAGGACTAGTCTACTTTACATTTTTCCCTTAGGGAATAAATTTGTTTGGTAAAGGCACTTAACAGCATTTTGGAACGAAAAAATAACAAAAACCAGGGTCCACTGAAATTATTATCAAACCTCTCTATACATAGTTCAATTAAAGGCCCCCATTTTCATTTTTCCCGGGAACTATTCCCTCCACAACATTTTTAACCCACTTTAACATTTAGGTCCCCCATCACAAGTACATACTCCCCATTTGGAAACCCCCCCAATCACTCCCAAAATCCCCCAAAATTTCTTTTCCATCTACACTTCTCTTTCTCCAGGTGCATAAATACTTACTATAAACTCTTATTTTACTCTGCATAATCATGGAATTTAAAATTAATATTCCCTTTTTCCTGCCAAACAATCGTTCAACAACAGCTTTCCGGGGGCTCTAACTCTATTAAAAAACCCTTGTAAACCACTATTTTTGGTTACTTCCGGGTTAGAATCTCATAATGGGTTCCCATTCATTTTAACAATGAGGATGCAGTCAGTTGGAAGTGTTGGAGTCTCTGATCCTAGCCCTGCCTCTCAACTTCCTTTTTGCCAGGTTCACTTCCTATTGTACCTTTTAAAACTATGCATTAAACCCTTTGCCCTATCACCTTTTTCATTGAGATCATTCCATTTCCCCTGACTATACTAAAAAAAAGTACTTCCCTGACATCCCAGTAGCTAATTTGTATCTTTAACCCTTAAAAAAACCAAAAGTATAAATGTATATGTTCTCCCCGCCCAAAATGCCGAATATTTTGAAAAAAAAAAATTTTTATTTAGAAATAAAGAGCTAATGTTATAGGATTAAAGGTCAGTACCCTTTCTTGAGAGCGATAAATCTTTGGGAAAGGAAGGGGTAGGGTCGCCCAGAAAAGGGTTTGGGGGGAAGGGGTAAAGGAGGTTTTGGGCGGGTTTGGGCTTTCCCGCAAACATGTGTGAGCTGAGATAGGAGTGAATGGAGATGAATGGTTTGGGACAAAATCTGTTGGAGGGGAGCAGGGTGAAATTTTTTGAAGGGGTTCCCGAGAAACCAGTTAATTGATTTAGTTGGACTTGAGTCCTGGGAAAAGGGGAAAAACAATGCCTGCACTTTTAAAGGAGGGGTCTGGGATAGTGACAGCTGGGGGGGGACAACCAGCTGTCGACTGAGCTCCTCTGCAAAGACAGTGATTATGTAAGGGGTTTTTTGGGGGTGTTGAATGATGATGAGTATTTTTCTTTTGGGGATTTTCTTTCTTTTTTGGGGCACCCTGCCTCGGTGGGAGACGGCCCACTTGTTGAAAAAAAAACTTTGAAAAAGTTTGTTAATATTTCACTCATGACAAACTATTTTTGAAACTCATGGAATTACCCATAAATAAAAACATGCTCTATATTATGCTTATTCACCCTTTTCTCAATTTAACACACCTGCCAGGCAGAGATCATTTCTTTTATGAAAGGTAAAGTTTCATGACGGCCAGAGGATCCATTGCCAACATGCTGCGCTGTTTTCCAATGCATCCTCCCTGGGAAAAAATTTAGGCATGACGTGCACACACAACGAATAATCCACGGTGAATACCTGAGAAAAAAAAACACTTTAATTTTTATTTTCAAAAAAACTGGCCAATCCACTGGTAGGTGACCTAAAGAAAACGAATTTTTTTTTAAATTTATTTTAAAGAGAAGGGGTTACCAGACCCTGCTCCTGGCAGTTTAATCGCCTCTTAGCACCTACGGAGGAAGAATTCCCCACTTCCCAATGGAGGAAGAGGAAAAAACAAGAAAAAGGGAAGGGAAAAGAAAAAAACCCAGGGTTTGGGGCATATATATGCTTGTAATTTATTTTAAACCAGCAATTATTATGTAAAACAATTACAGATTTCGTTTCAATATTTGGAGGACAGTAGGCCTCCATGAGTGGTTGCTGTCTACCAACCTACTACCTGGGACTTTAAAAATGGTAAAAATAATTTAAAAACCAAAAATCTGGGAAAACCATACAGTACAAGCATTTTTTTAAAGTTTAAAAAAATTATGTTCATAATACAAAAAAAAATTTATTATATTTCAATAACTTTTCACCTTGGAAAGATTTAATAAAGCAAGCTCATGAATAAAACAATTAAATATGACAGAGGCTGCCCTTGTGTTTAAATTTTTTAAAAAAACACTAAAAACCCTTTAGTAATTCAATGCTTTAAAAAACATTCCATTTCTGACATTACTTTAACTGAACCATCATTAACAGCTTGCTACTTTTGTTACCAATTAATCTCATAGCAAAACGTTTGAGAACAATTTTCAAATCCAAATTTTTTTGATAATTTATTATCAGCCCCGTCAGCAAATTTAGATGCAAGAGATAATATCCTCACTATTTATGCTGAAATAGATGCTGGGTTCTAAGTCAGACAAGCACCCTGTGGTTAGAATGATAGTCTTCCCAAAGAAGAGGCCCCCGCACCAAGGCACAAAACACTCAGCCCCATCACCATGTTAAGGCAACCCAGAGTTGGGAAGGAGAACGAAAATACTGGAAATTAATTTTTATACTGATCTTTATCAATACATTTGTATATTGAATGGTTGTTTAGCATATGTGAAAGAAGGGAATGTGCCTAGTAAGGAACAAGAATTTTATGGGAATAAGTCTGGTAAATACTAGGTAGTAGGTTGGTAGACAGCAACCGCCCAGGAGGTACTACCGTCCTGCCAAGTGAGTGTAAAACGAAAGCCTGTAATTGTTTTACATGATGGTAGGATTGCTGGTGTCTTTTTCTGTCTCATAAACATGCAAGATTTCAGGTATGTCTTGTTACTTCTACTTACACTTAGGTCACACACACATTCATGTACAAGCATATACATATACACACCCTCTGGGTTTTCTTCTATTTTCTTACTAGTTCTTATTTCCTCTTCTCCATGGGGATGTGGAACAGAATTCTTCCTCCGTAAGCCATGCGTTCGTAAGAGGCGACTAAATGCCGGAGCAAGGGGCCAGTAACCCTTCTCCCTGTATATATTACTAAATGTAAAAGGAGAAACTTTCGTTTTTCCTTTTGGGCCACCCTTCAGTGGGAAACGGCCGACGTGTTGAAAGAAAGAAAGAAGAAGTCTGGTAAATCAATTCATAATTTACTTGAAACATCTACCCACTTTTAACGACTGCCAATCTGCTCATCACTGCTGGTAACCTGTTTCCCTTCACTAACCCTAACCACCTCACATTCACTGCTATACTTATCCAGGCGAATTTTCAGTTTTGGTACCTATTATGCATACATGCATATGACAGAATTAGGAATGAAAATGGATAGGAACTACAACAAATATGACTGCAAAGGAATAAAATGTATTTAGAAAGGAAGGGCTGTGTGGCTTAACCCTTTGGGGGTCGGTGCCGTACTAGTACGTTTTACAAGCAGGGGTTGGTGCCGTACTAGTACGCTAAATTCTAGCGGCTTCAAATCAGGGGAGAAAGCTGGTAAGCCTACATATGATAGAATGGGTCTATGTGATAAGTGTGCAGTAGGAAAATCTATCCACCCACATTGCATTGTGGGAGTGGTAATTCAGTGCACCTTTGTCACCAAGCCAAGTGGTAGTAACTCACTCCCGCAGTGTGAGTGGTAGGGAAAGCAGTGGGGAGTGGGGAAGACAGTGGGGTGGGTGGGGAATACAGTGGGTGAAGTGGGGAAGACAGTGGGGAGTGGGGAAGGCAGTGGGGGTGGGAAGGTGGGAAGACAGTGGGGTGGGTGGGGATTACAGTGGGGGGGGGGAAGACAGTGGGGTGGGTGGGGAAGACAGTGGGGTGGGTGGGGAAGGCAGTGGGGAAGACAGTGGGGTGGGGAAGACAGTGGGGGGAAGGCTGGCTGGCTGGCTGGCTGGCTGGCAGGCAGGCAGGCAGGCAGGCTGACAAGCTGGCTGGCTGCCTGGAATGCTGAGGCTCTTTCAAACTGCCCTTGCTGCTGCAAGAGAGCGTATGACAGAGCTGCGGCAAACTGACTGGGAAAAATTTGTCAATGGTCTCAATGCTCACACCCCACTTAGCCGAGCATGGAGGGACATAAATAGAATTAAGGGTAACAGAACCGGTCAGATTGCACACCCTCATCCCTTACATAGGGCGAATGAGCTAGTCAGTGCTTGGGCTGTTACATCAAGCTATGAAAATCTTCCCAGTACCACACAGGCGAAATTAAATGACAAATATGATGCTAGGGAGAGACTTGTTTGTTTTATGCTCAGCAAGGAAGATGACTGTAACATTCCTTTCACTGACTTTGAACTTGATGCAGCACTAACTAAAGGCAACTCCACGTCACCTGGTGAGGATGGTATTACCTACAATATACTAAGATTGCTGTGTCGAGTACCAGGCAATCCTTTACTCGAATTATACAACATGAGCTATGTAACTGGGGAGCTCCCTAAATCTTGGACCAACAGCCTCATCATTCCCATTCCTAAGCCCAATCAACAAAATTCATTTCGCCCAATATCTCTTACTAGCTGCTTATGTAAAACATTTGAGAGGATGATTCTTAATCGTCTCATGTACAGAATCAAACATTTTTGTCCCCCGGTTGCATGGTTTCATGCATGGAAGGAGTGTGCACCAATGCATAGCCACCTTTCTCACTCTGCACACTGACAGCTCATACACTACCTTCCTTGACCTTAAATCTGCTTTTGATGTTGCCAACAGACATGTAATCATTAGTGAACTTGCCAGAATGGATGTTGGAGGATGGCTTCTCCGCTGGATTAAAGGCTACCTGTCCAACAGAAAGTCTTCTGTGTTGTTCCAGGGGCATAGAAGTATAACTAAAGACTTTGAATTAGGAACCCCACAGGGAGGTGTGCTCAGTCCCACTCTATTCAATATTCTAATTAATGCCTTACTTAATGCTATGCCTAGCCAGCCCCATCATTATATGATCAGTTTTGCTGATGATATTAGACTGCATATTTTAATCCCACACCACTCCCTAACACCCTAGCAATCGCTTTTTTTAAAAACCCATCTACAAATGTTTAACTACCATGATGACATCACTCATCCATGTTTAAGGCCTACTACAGTCCCCATCCCTTAATCCAAAATTCTGAAATTCGAAAAGCTCCAAAAACCGAAGTTTTTTCGTGGAGGTGTATAAATGAAAAACAGGAATTAATAAAGGGGATGTAAACAGCGTGCTAAAAATATCTAGCCTAGCCTAGACCTGACTAGCTTGTGCTACTAGGTCAGATGCTGTGCTCCTTCCTTGGTTGGATAAACATGTTAGGTTGGATAAACACATGAGTGAGAGATGAGTGAGAGGAGTTGGATTTGAGTGGGACTTGCACATGAGTAAATAGAATTATCAAAGCTTATTGCTTAGATAGCATTGAAAATTGGGTTGGCCAAATATTCTGTTAGTGGGATGGATTGTGAAGGACCTGCCTCAATAACCATACTATTCAGACTGTTCCAATCGTTAACATAAGAACAAAAGAAAGGAGGAATACTGTAGTAGGCCTGTTGGCCCATACTTGGCAGGTCCTTCACAAATCCAACCTACTAACAGAATAAACATACCCAAGCAATAAGCATTGACAATTCTATTTACTCAAGGCTAGCAATTGCTGGCCTTGAACAACGTGCATTTATCAGTGAGCAAGAGATTATGGCAATTTACTCAGTTAAAAAGATTGCTTAGACA
The DNA here is from genome assembly GCA_009830355.1 of Cherax destructor. Lineage (NCBI taxonomy): Eukaryota > Metazoa > Arthropoda > Malacostraca > Decapoda > Parastacidae > Cherax > Cherax destructor. The sequence goes on from WNWK01003639.1 coordinate 64,215, forward strand.
GAAACCTATGTTAATAAGACAGATGACACATGAAGAAGTCTTTAAAAATGCCGTCTGTCAAACGTCTTTAGAATCATGTTCCTGGTCTATAATTATCCCATTATTTAATTTATCAATATATTACTCTATAAATAAACTGTAGTAGTATTTGTAGTCTTTATTTATCCCACTTAGTGTGAGTATTCATACGTTTTTGCTGCAATATTAAGGTTTGATTATGGGGTGCTGCCCAAGACTGGCCCACCTTCATTCTGAAATTCGAAAAATTCTGAAATTTGAAACACTGCTGGCCCCAAGGGTTTTGGATAAAAGGATGGGGACTGTATTACTGAAAAATAATTTCCCTCCTATATATGCTAATTTGAACCTCACTATCATTGTAAAACTGTTAATGACTTTAAATAACCTTGCAACATCTGCTACACACAAGTCTACCCATCCCCTACCCTTCCTATAGCCTCCTTGTTCATCTGCAATCCTGCTCTCCATCTTTCCCTTAATTCTTTCAATAATAACTCTTCCATACACTTTACCTGATATACGTACTCAACAGGCTTATTTCCCTATAATTTTAACTCTCTTTTGTCCCCCATTTATACAAAGGAACTATGTGCACACTGTCACTCCCTTGTTACCATCCCCTCTTTCACACAACTGAACAAAAGTATCAACCACTTCAGAACTATATCCTTAACTGCTTCTAACACTCTTGTTTTGATCACATCAATTCCAGCTGCTTTATTCCCCCCCCTCCCTTCATTTTACTAACTGCCTTATGCACCTCCACAATTCTCACATCTGTCTCTTTCTCACTCCTAAAGGATGTTATACCTCCCCAGCTAGTAATTGAAATCATTGCCTCCCTCCCTTTGACTGTTTCAGTCGTATATATACGTCTTACGAGCCACTGTTTTGGACGTATATAAACTCACAAATTCTAGCCGCTTCAAATCAAGCGGGAGAAAGCTGGTAGGCCCACATATGAGAGAATGGGTCTGTTTGGTCAGTGTGCACTGTATGAAAAAATCCTGCAGCACGCAGTGCATAATGAGAGAAAAAAAACTGAGCGTTTTTTTTTATTAAAATGCCATCTTTGAGGTGTATCTTCGTTTAGTATTTATGGTTGTATTCTCTTTTTTATGGCCTCATTTGATAGAATGGAAAACATACTACAGAAATATAGATGATTTTGATTAGTTTCATGATGAAAACAACCTTGAAATTGAGCTCAAAGTAGGGGAAATGTTCGATTTTTGCAAATGTTCAGAGTAAACAAATCACGTCACGCGTCGAATACACATCAATTGGTGAGTCTAATATTCTTTCACAAGTGCACTGATATTATTTATACCATTTTTACAATAATGCAATAGTCTGCATAACGGTAAATCTTCTATTTTTTGTGTGAATAAAAAATCAAAATATTAAGCAAGAGTAATATAAGAGGGGCCTAAAGACGTGACTAATGAACAGATAACATCTTATTTTAGTGCCAGGAATGTCTGTATTGTTTATTTGGACACTATTTTGAAATTGACAACTTTTTATTTTGCATGAATATTGGCCAAATTGCCAATATCTGACCACTTTATTAGATAGTTGAAATCAGTAAATTGGTGGTTTCTTGTACTCAATCGATAGAACAAATAAAGTTCTAAAGTAATAGCTATGAGTTTGGTCGACTGGAACAATGAAATTGGCCGAAAATAGGGCTCAAATTCGGCAAAATTGCCGATGCGTATATATCGCCGAGATCACTAACTTCACGAGAGCGTAACTCCATACGTTTTCAATCAAATTTCATACTTTTGGTGTCATTACCATCGGGAAAAGATTCTCTATCATTTCATAAGAAAAAATAATTTTTTTTTTTAAATTTTGCGACAACAGGAGAGCACTCAGGATTAAGGGTTGCGACAGTCAAAGGGTTAACAGTTCTTCAAAATATTCCTTCCATCCCAATACAGGTACAACATCGATTTTCCGGACACCAATGGTCCGGAACCATACAAATTTATGAGCAGGAACTTGGAATTCCTGCGGCAGTGTATTTACCACCAAACTGTACGTCACTTATCCAACCCCAAGACCAAGGAATACTGTGCTCTCTAAAGGCAGAAAAATCAGTAATCCGGAAAGGATTTGGAACCAAAGGTCCGGAAAATTGATGTTGTACCTGTACAATGCCTGCACTTTAACCCTTGACTGTTTCGGTTGTATATATACGTCTTACGAGACACTATTTCAGACGTATATATACTCACAAATTCTAGCGGCTTCAAATCAAGTGGGAGAAAGCTGGTAGGCCCACATATGAGAGAATGGGTCTGTGTGGTCAGTGTGCGCTGTATAAAAAAAATCCTGCAGCACACAATGCATAATGAAAGAAAAAAACTTCGACCGTTTTTTGGATTAAAACGCCGTCTTTGAGGTGTATTTTTGAATAGTATTTATGATTGTATTCTCTTTTTTATGGTCTCATTTGATAGAATGCAAAACATACTACAGAAATATAGATGATTTTGATTAGTTTCATGATGAAAAAGACCTTGAAATTGAGCTCAAATTAGGGGAAATGTTCGATTTCTGCCAATGTTCAAGAGTAAACAAATCACGCCACGCGTCCAATACACATCAATTGGTGAGTCTAATATTCTTTCACAAGTGCACTGATATTATTTATACCATTTTTACAATAATGCAATAGTCTGCATAACGGTAAATCTTCTATTTTTTGTGTGAATAAAAAATAAAAATAGAAAGCAAGAGTAATATAAGAGGGGCCTAAAGATGTGACTAATGAACAGATAACATCTTATTTTAGTGCCAGGAATGTCTGCATTACACGGTTCACGGGAGTGGAAAAATTTTTGAACGCACGGTAGCCTGCGGTGGGTTAAACCATTGAATCAGTGGGGGTCCTGCTGAGGGTGGCTATGAGCCACATCAAGTGCTTAATGCTGACGAGAGAAGTGTTTTCTGGAAGAAAATGCCAACACGAACTTATATCAATCAGCAAGAGAAGAGTGCACCAGGCTTCAAGACAGCAAAGGATCGATTCACCTTGCTCCTTTTCGGTAATGCATCAGGTGATTTTAAGTGTAAGCCCAATCCTCGTGCTTAGAGGAAAAGGGAATTTGTTTTTCCTTCCCGCAAACTGTAAGTTTATTCAGATACATGGGGCCAGGAGCTGAGTCTCGACCCCTGCAACCCCAATTAGGTAAGTACAGTTACATTGATTATCATACATAGCAGCATATGTGTAGAGAACCTAGGATAACCCAAAAGAAGTCAGACAAAGGAAATAAGTCACTCTGACTTTTTTGGGTTATCCTAGGTTCTCTACACATATGCTGCTATGTATGATAATCTTCATAACTGTATCTGTGTATACCTGAATAAACTTACTTACAGTTTGCGGGAAGGAAAAACAAATAACCACTCCCACAAGCAGCCTTGTTGTTGTTCAGCGGGGACACCACCAGCATTCCCCAGCCACCCTGGACCCCACCATCCCAGCATTCGTACGTATTTCATACGCGTCAAAAAAAAGTCCTCTGAGAGAGTGAATTGTGTTTTGATCTTTAAATTAATATATCTTGTATCTGCCAAGCAATCAAAGTGTTGCTCAAAGTGGCAAGAAAAGGTATAAGCATTTAAGTCTTAGAATTAACGAAGTAAAAGATATTAGACAAGACATAACCCATGGCTGTAATGAAGTGTTACTTTGTACACATAAAAAAAGGTAAACATAAGTTTGTGTGACTGACTGACTTGACTGACTGACTGACTGACTTACTGACTGACTGACTGACTGACTTACTGACTGACTGACTTGACTGACTGACTTACTTGACTTACAGTAACTCGATCATCTTTCATGGGTGATGATCCTCAAGCTCTCCTTGAGTAAATTCAGCCCTAATTTAATCGAAGCTAGATTAAGGTGACCAGATATATTCTGCGGCCTCTCCTGCAACTCTTTCTAAACTTGATCCCATCCATCACCAGGGATTACGTTTATGTGTAGGTGCTTTTCGCTTCTCACCTGTTGAGAACCTATATGCAGGAGCATATAGCAGTAGTTTACTGACTGAATTACTTGACTGACTTACTGACTGACTTACTGACTTGACTGACTTACTGACTGATTGACTTGACTGACTGACTGATGACTTGACTGACTGACTGATTGACTTGACTGACTTACTGACTGACTTGACTGACTGATTGACTTGACTGACTTACTGACTGAATGACTTGACTGACTTACTGACTGAATGACTTGACTGACTTACTGACTGAATGACTTGACTGACTTACTGACTGAATGACTTGACTGAATTACTGACTGAATGACTTGACTGACTTACTGACTTACTTGACTTACTGACTTGACTGACTGACTGACTGATTGACTTGCCTGACTGACTGACTTGACTGACTTACTGAATGACTTACTGACTGAATGACTTGACTTACTTACTGACTGACTTGACTGACTTACTGACTTGACTGACTTACTGACTTGACTGACTTACTGAATGACTTACTGACTGAATGACTTGACTGACTTACTGAATGACTTGACTGACTTACTGACTGACTTGACTGACTTACTGACTTGACTGACTTACTGAACTGACTGACTGACTTGACTGACTTACTGAATGACTTAAAGTTAGACACTCAGTACAACCATCGACTTAAGTTCCAGAACCTCTACTATCCACCTCAGACCAGTAGGGCCACAGCATAACTCTTCACAATCATCCACAAACACCAGCACCCACAATTTAAGGTAAATACTATTATTTCTGTTACATTTGTAGTCTTAAGCAGTAAAAACAACATAATACATAACGATAATGAACTACAATTACATATTCACTTTTATTTTTGTAAGATCTGTTGGTCTAAAAAAAACTTGTTTGGGTTTTTGGGGACTCCCAGGAACGTAACCCTATTTTTCCCATAAGTTCTTTTAATTATTTAACACAAAATTATCTAACACGACTTTTTCGCATAATTCTGTTAGTTTTCGATCAAATTTCATAATTTTCGTGGCGTTATGATCGGAAAAAGACTCTCTATCATTTCATAAGAAAATTCTTTTTTTTTTTTTCAAAAAAATTTTTGACCTCAGGAACAGGTTTCCGAGAAGGCCTGTCGACCCCCAAAGGGTTAATACATCAAAAACACTGACTCGTAAGACGTATATATACGACAGAAACAGTCAAAGGGTTAATACAGGAGAAAGGCTTCCAGCATTTAAGTTGCCTTTTACAACATACATGGCTTATGGAGAAAGGATTTTTTTCCACTTCCCCCATGTAGCTGAAAGGAAAATAAATAAGAACAAGAGCTATTAAGTTCTTCCTCCGTAAGCCATGCGTGTCGTAAGAAGCGACTATAATGCCGGGAGCAAACGTCTAGTAACCCCTTCTCCTGTATATATTACTAAATGTAAAAGGAGAAACTTTCATTTTTCCTTTTGGGCCACCCCGCTTTGGTGGGAGATGGCCGACGTGTTGAAAGAAAGAAGAAAGAAGAGCTATTAAGAAAAACAGAAGAACACTCAGCTGGGTGTGTATATATATACGCATACATGCCTGTGCAGCGTAACCTAAGTGTGTATAGAAGTAGCAAGATGTACCTGTTATCTTGTGTTAATGAGACAGGAAGAAACAATCCTACCATTGTTCACACTCATTTGGCAGGAAGGTAGTACCTCAGTGGGTGGTTGTTCTAGTTCAATACTGTTAAATGTTAATTTTTTTTTTTTTTTTTTTAAAAACTGGCCACATCCCACTGAGGCAGTGTGACCTAAAAAGAAAAAATTCAAGTTTTTCTTTTAAATTTAGTAATTTAGAGGAGAAGGGGTTCCTAGCCCCTTGCTCCTGGCATTTTAGTTCATATATTTTGACAAATATATGAAGATTGGACAAATATATGAGTGGGAGGGGCTGGGTTTGATTAGTGTCGTGAGTACGGGAATAAATTCTTAGGTAGTGGTGGTTTTGATAAGGACTTGCCTTGTATGGGCCAGTAGGCCTTCTGCAGTGTTCCTCCATTCTTATGTTCTTATGTTCTTTATATTCAGAAAACTGAACGCTTCTTTCAGTTGAACACTAAAGGTAATAGTTTTAACAGTGCTCAAGGGATAGTCATTATGCCCATCACAATTACAGTATGTACAGTAAACCCTCGATACAACAGACTAATGAGGGGAATTGTCCAAGTGTCTGTTAAATCAGAATATTTAAAAACAGCAACCAAAAAAAGTAGAGAAGTACTATACTACTGTATAACTAATATAGTACTGTACATGCAATTTACTGTTATACCTTTGATATACCTTTGAAGAGTTCGAAGAGTCTATTTCCTGAGCCCGCCATGGGCCAGGCCTGTTCTGTATTAACATTGAAAATAAAAAAATTAATGCAAAATTTACCAAGTGGATTTTGCCCATTATTTTAAGCCTGTTACACTGAGGATTGACTGACTGAATATTTCTCCCTAGAATGATGTCAAGCAAGTTGCTGTTTTGAATTCTTTACTAACTGTTCTATGTTTTAATTAACTAGCAGAACAGAATGTCACAAAGGCACAGTTAACAGTTCAGTACTATGAGAAAGACCAAAAACAAATAGTTTTTAACATTATGTACTCTGACCTTCAGTTGCAATCAGCAGTCCAGTTGCTCTCCAGAGTCCCTGTCTAAACTCTACTTCACTCTTGTTATCACAAGCCATCTTAATGTCTCCCAACAGTTTAACTACCAACTTATCTCGCTGAATGTCATCTGTGGCCATAAGCAGTAGACCAGATATTTCTCCTTGGTAATGAGTTCTGAGACTTAGAGACTTCATGAAAGAAGATGTCAAATCACTCATTCCCTTGTACCGCTTGTCCAGAGTAGCCTGTAAAAAAACATGCATAATTTTAATGGACCAAATAGTAATAGTAATACTTTATTTCAGCATCATACAATGTTTGTACAAAGGTGAATGACATTAGGGTGTACATGCAGAAACCCCCTATATATGCAGATCATTTTGGGCAAACCTAAGACTAACTTAAGATTAATAAGGCAATAATAATATGAGTAATTTAATACAGTCACTTGGGTGAGTGTAATTATAAATTTAGGGATTTACAATGAATACAAGTGGATCGAATATCCTATTAGTTCATGTTATATGGCTTTAACAAGTTTAATTGAGAGGAATTACAGGTTTGATTGTTAACATAAAGGAGACAAAATTAAACTTTTAATGTTTGGGAGGATTACAGAAGGTTAGAGAAGATTTATATTGTTTTACATATGTTAATGACATTGTGAATCCCTGAATCCCTTCATAAATGTTACTTTGCTTCCACTCCAACATCACGTCAGGTATTAAAAACCATTTGTCTCCATTCACTCCTATCAAATACGCTCATGCATGCTTGCTGGAAGTCCAAGCCCCTCGCACACAAAACCTCCTTTACCCCCTCCCTCTAACCTTTCCTAGGCTGACCCCTACCCCGCCTTCCCTCCACTACAGATTTATACACTCTCGAAGTCATTCTACTTTGTTCCATCCTCTCTACATGTTCAAACCACCTCAACAACCCCTCCTCAGCCCTCAGGATAATAGTCTTGGTAATCCTGCACCTCCTCCTAATTTCCACACTACGAATTCGCTGCATTATAGTCACACCACACATTGATCTCAGACATGACATCTCCATTGCCTCCAGCCTTCTCCTTGTTGCAACATTCACCACCCATGCTTCACACCCATATAAGAGTGTTGGTATAACTATACTCTCATACATTCCCCTCTTTGCTTCCACGGACAAAGTTCTTTGTCTCCACAGACTCCTAAGTTCACCACTTACCCTTTTACCCTCATCGTTTCTATGATTCACCTCATCCTTCATAGACCCATCTGCTGACACGTCCACTCCTAAATATCTGAATACATTCACCTCCTCCATACTCTCTCCCTCCAATCTGATATCCAATCTTTCATCACCTAATCTTTTTGTTATCCTCATCACCTTACTCTTTCCTATATTCACTTTCAAATTCCTTCTTTTACATACCCTACCAAACTCATCCAACAACCTCTGCAACTTCTCTTCATTATCTCCCAAAAGCACAGTGTCATCAGCAAAAAGCAGCTGTGACAACTCCCACTTTGTGCTAGATTCTTTATCTTTTAACCCCACACCTCTTGCCAACACCTATGCATTCACTTCTCTTACAACCCCATCTATAAAAATATTGAACAGCCATAGTGACATTACACATCCTTGTCTAAGGCCTACTTTTACTGGGAAATAATCTCCCTCTCTCCTACATACTCTAACCTGAGCCTCACTATCCTTGTATAAACTCTTCACTGCTTTCAGTAACCTACCTCCTATTCCATACACCTGCAACATCTGCCACATTGCTCCTATCCACCATGTCATACACCTTTTCCAAATCCATAAATGCCACAAAAACCTCTTTACCCTTATCTAAATACTGTTCACCTTATATGTTTCACTGTAAACACTTGGTCTACACACCCCCTACCTTTCCTAAAACCTCCTTGTTCATCTGCTATCCTACTCTCCATCTTGCTCTTAATTCTTTCAATAATAACTCTACCATACACTTTACCAGGTATACTCAACAGACTTCTTCCCCTATAATTTTTGGACTCTCTTTTGTTCCCTTTGCCTTTATACAAAGGAATTATGCATGCTCTCTGCCAATCCCTAGGTACCTTACCCTCTTCCATATACTTATTAAATAATAGCACCAACCACTCCAAAATTATATCCCCGCCTGCTTTTAACATTTCTATCTTTATCCCATCAGTCCCAGCTGCCTTACCCCCTTTCATTTTACCCACTGCCCCACGAACTTCCCCCACACTCACAACTGGCTCTTCCTCACTCCTACAAGATGTTATTCCTCCTTGCCCTATACACGAAATCACAGCTTCCCTATCTTCATCAACATTTAACAATTCCTCAAAATATTCCCTCTATCTTCCTGATACCTCTAACTCTCTATTTAATAACTCTCCTCTCCTATTTTTAACTGTCAAATCATTTCGCTCCCTAGGCTTCCTCAACTTATTAATCTCACTCCAGATGTTTAGATTTTTAACCCCGGAGGGAATATTTTGAGGAACTTTTAAATGTCGATGAAAAAAGGGAGGCGGTAATTTCATATACTGGCCAGGAAGGTACAACATCGTTTAGGAGTGAAGAAAAGCAGGATGTGAGTGTGGAAAGGTGTGTGAGGCATTACGTAGAATGAAAGGGGGTAAAGCAGCTGGAATTGACGGAATCATGACAGAAATGTTAAAAGCAGGGGGGGATATAGTGCTGGAGTGGTTGGTATTTTAGTTTAATAAATGTATGAAAGAGGGGAAGGTACCTAGGGATTGGCAGAGAGCATGTATAGTTCCTTTATATAAAGGAAGGGGGATAAAAGAGAGTGTAAAAATTATAGGGGAATAAGTTTACTGAGTATACCAGGTAAAGTGTATGGCAGGGTTATTATTGGAAGAATTAGAGGTAAGACAGAGAGTAGGATTGCAGATGAGCAAGGAGGCTTTAGAGTGGGTAGGGGATGTGTAGATCGAGTGTTTACAGTGAAACATATATGTGAACAGTATTTAGATAAAGGTAGAGAAGTTTTTATTGCATTTATGGATTTAGAAAAGGCATATGATAGAGTGGATAGGTGAGCAATGTGGCAAATGTTGCAAGTGTATGGAATAGGTAGTAAGTTACTGAATGCTGTAAAGAGTTTTTATGAGGATAGTGAGGCTCAGGTTAGGGTGTGTAGGAGAGAGGGAGATTACTTCCCGGTAAAAGTAGGTCTTAGACAGGGATGTGTAATGTCACCATGGTTGTTTAATATATTTATAGATGGGGTTGTAAAAGAAGTAAATGCTAGGGTGTTGGGGAGAGGGGTGGGATTAAATTATGGAGAATTAAATGCAAAATGGGAGTTGACACAGTTACTTTTTGCTGATGATATTGTGCTTATGGGAGATTCTAAAGAAAAGTTAGTGGACGAGTTTGGGAGAGTGTGTAAATGTAGAAAGTTAATAGTGAACATAGATAAGAGTAAGGTGATGAGGGTATCAAACAATTTAAATAAAGAAAAATTGGATATCACATTGGAGAGAGGGATTATGGAAGACGTAAATGTGTTCAGATATTTGGGAGTTGACGTGTCAGCGGATGGGTTTATGAAGGATGAGGTTAACCATAGAATTGATGAAGGAAAAAAGGTGAGTGGTGCGTTGAGGTATCTGTGGAGACAAAAAACGTTATCCATGGAGGCAAAGAAGGGAATGTACGAAAGTATAGTGGTACCAACACTCTTATATGGGTGTGAAGCATGGGTTGCAAATGCTGCAGCGAGGAGGAGGCTGGAGGCAGTGGAGATGTCCTGTCTAAGGGCAATGTGTGGTGTAAATATTATGCAGAAAATTCGGAATGTGGAAATTAGGAGAAGGTGTGGAGTTACTAAAAGTATTTGTCAGAGGGCTGAAGAGGGGTTGTTGAGGTGGTTTGGTCATTTAGAGAGAATGGATCAAAGTAGAATGACTTGGAGAGCGTATAAATCTGTAGGGGAAGGAAGGCGGGGTAGGGGTCGTCCTAGAAAAGGTTGGAGGGAAGGGGTAAAGGAGGTATTGTGGGCGAGGGGCTTGGACTTCCAGCAATATGTGTGAGCGTGTTAGATAGGAGTGAATGGAGACTAATGGTTTTTGGGACATGACGATCTGTTGGAGTGTGAGCAGGGTAACATTTTGTGAAGGGATTCAGGGAAACCAGTTAATTGATTTAGTTGGATTTGAGTCTTGGAAATGTGAAGTACAATGCCTGCACTTTAAAGGAGGGGTCTGGGATAGTGACAGCTGGGAGGGAGAATTCTCAGCTGTCGTATCTGAGCTCCTCTGCAAAGACAGTGATTATGTATGAGTGTGGTGAAAGTGTTGAATGATGATGAAAGTATTTTCTTTTTGTGGATTTTCTTTCTTTTTGGGTCACCCTGCCTTGGTGGGAGATGGCCGACTTGTTGAAGAAAAAAAAAAAAAAAAAGTACATAACTAATAAATGATAATAATAATACGTACGTATAATAATAATAGTATAATAATATATAATAATAATATAATACATACAAAAACTTTCGTTTTTCATTTTGGGCTACCCCACTTCGGTGGGAAACGGCCAACGTGTTGAAAGAAGAAGAATATAATACATATAATAACACATGTATAATAATAATGTATTATAATAATAATTATAATAATAGACTAACTTCGAAAAGCCGTCACTAAATGGTAGTGAATACCTCAACAATGCTGGAGCAGTTATGGCCGCCTCCACTTGTCACATAATGACATATTTTACTCATTCTAGAGTATACGTATATCAGGTTTCTATGTTATTTATATTGTTTATTATGTCATATTAGATGAATTGTGATAGATAAATAAGCCGTAGAGTTGATATTAGTGAAATATTGAAGTACAGTGGACCTCCGAGTAACGTAAAAACTTCATTCCAGAAGCCTGCTCAAGTGCCATTACCAAACGAATTTACTCCCTTAAGGAATAATGTCATGTAGGTTAGTCTATTTCAGACCCCTAAAAATACACTTCAACAAGCACTTACAATATTATACTTACATAATTGTACGATTTATTGGGTGTTCGTTACTCGGGGGTCCACTGTATCTTGTTGTGCCTCCTGAGAGCCTGAATGGATTAATTGCATTTAAATTAATTTAAATGAGGAAAACTTACTCAGCATACAAGCAAATCGAGGTACGAGCAAGGTCACGGAGCAGATTAAACTCATAAGTAGAGGTTCCACTGTATTTTGTTCTGTCTCCAAACAAACTCTCAGCCGCAGGGTTATGTTCACTCGCCGAGAAACAATGCCAGACTGACTCAGAATGCATTTGTAGGAGGTTTTGTGAACGCGCAGCCAATTGGACATGTTCTGTATGACCGACGAAAACAGAGGAAAGTCACAAAAACAGAGCCTATATTTTGACGAAAAAAGTGCCGATAACTGAAATTCACGAAAACAGAGGGTCCACTGTACTTCCAACGCAGGCCTAACAAATAACAATAAAATGATGCTGCATAATAATAAACTTTCAATCAACTACAAGTGCAAAAGTGACAGCCCCCCTCCTGGCCTTACCTTTTCCTCCCTTTCCCTCTGTCCTCTGATCCTAGTTGATGGCCTGGTTTGTGAACATCAAATCAATGTGAATTTCTTTTTTCAAAGCAATTTCATGAGTGGAAAATAATCCAAATTTATGAAAAACAAAACTTGCAATTTTTGATGCTTACATAGCTACCTGAAGCAGAATTTCCCAGACCAGCATACTGCAAGACAGACTCTGTCGCTAATGTCAACCCCGAGTGGGATGACAGATTGGTCTGATCAAGGTGTGTCTGGTAATTTTGAAGATGTGATCTGGTAGCCTCAGGAGCCCATTTCATAGCCTCTTGAAGAATTCCCTGACAGCGTGCAGCAAAGTCACTCACTGTACGCTGGAATAGAGCAAATAAATTAGACAATTATAAAAGGCTTCTGAGAAACTGGTTAGTCAAACTTAAGGTGGGAAGCACAGTACCTGGACTCTCAAGGATGGTGAGGATGGTGCAGGTTGAAGGGTCATCTAAACAGTGATGTCAGCATGCTTCTGGCAAGGTGGTGCTTGAGTGAATGAGTGAAAATGTTTTCCTCTTTCTCGGGTCATCTTACCCAAGTCTGACAAATATCAACTATTACTGTACTATTTTTTCAACTATTTAGGGTGAAAAATTATGAGTATCTATTTTTTTTTTTATTAACACATGGGCTGTTTCCCACCAAGGCAGGGTGGCCCGAAAAAGGAAAACTTTCATCATTCTCTCCATCACTGTTTTGACAGAGGCGTGCTTACACTACAGTTATAAAACTGCAACATTAACACCCCTCCTTCAGAGTGCCGGCACTGTACTTCCCATCTCCAGGACTCAAGTCCAGCCTGCCAGTTTCCTTCAATCCCTTCATAAATGTTACCTTGTTTACAGTATATAATATAAATTATCTAATATAGAGAACAATAAAATCTCTCACTGACACACATTGGCAATTTCGGACAAAAATAATATGCTGGTCCAATGTTGAAAGTATCCGACAAAATGGAAAAAAGCCTGTAATTCTGAATTTTGTTTGTAGAGGTATTGTCCAGTTGTCTTCTGAAGTATTGGGCCAAGTCCAATGACTCTAACACTTGTCCAATATGGGCCAAAGTGGCAACATCCAGGACCTGTCTGTTGTCAATGTTCCCTGAACCACAGACCACCCACGGCAATTTATTGTTTGTGCTCACTTACGCATACACATGTCATTCAGTCTAAAAATTTCCCTGGATCTTTAGTGTTTTGTGTGACTTTATTAACATATTAAGTAAGGTACAATTAACAATAGCTTCTAAAGCAAGTGGTGGTACTCAGTGTTAAGCAGAAACTCAAACTAATAAAGAAAATTAAATTCTGGCATCTCAGTGGCATAGGTATGTGAGGAATATGGTGTTAAGAAACAGATGCTGATAACCATAGCAGCTATCTACCTCATATATCCAACATGAAAGGGTAAGCAAAATTCCACTAAATTATGTAGAGAATTATAATTTTTTTTTATAAAACTGGGATGCTTGAATGTGTGTGGATGAAGTGCAGATAATAAGAAAGAGATGATTGCTGATGTTATGAATGAAAATAAGTTGGATATCCTGGCCCTAAGCGAAACAAAACTGAAGAGGGTATGCGAGTTTCAGTGGGGAGAAATAAATGGTGGGGTTGGCACTTGGCCGAACAGTAAGCCACAGGATGCAACCCATCGTCCCCAGATTGCAGAAGTACTGCCCCCACTCCAGACTCACATGCATCCACCTGTAATGAAAATGGTTTTGAAAAGTCTGGAATGTTGAAAGATCAGTTATGGAAGGAGAAGACGGAATATAAATGTATAAATTCAAGGATTATGTGGATTAAAATAAGAGTCGGATGCAAAAAGTGGGTCATAATAAGTGTGTATGCACCTGGAGAAGAGAGAAGTGTAGAGGAGAGAGAGAGAGAGAGATTTTGGGAGATGTTAAGCAAATCTATAGGAACTTTTGAATCAAGTGAGGGAGTAATTGTGGTGGGGGACCTAAATGCTAAAGTAGGAGAAACATTTAGAGAGGTTGTGGTAGGTAAGTTTGGGGTGCCAGGTGTAAATGATAATGGGAGCCCTTTGATTGAACTTTGTATAGAAAGGGGTTTAGTTATAGGCAATACATATTTTAAAAAAAAGAGGATAAATAAGTATACAGTGGTCCCTCGGTTTTCGCCGAAAATTCGTTCCAGAATACTGCTCAAGTGCCATTACCGAACGAATTTACTTCCTTAAGAAATAATCTCATGTAGGTTAGTCTATTTCAGACCCCCAAAAATACACTTGCAACAGCACTTACGAAAAATATACATACACAAATGTTCAAGTTTGGAGATGCACGAAAACCGAGGGACCACAGTACAGTGGTCCCCCACCTAACGAGCAAAATTAATTCCAGAAGCCTGCTCAAGTGCCATTACCAAACGAATTTACTTCCTTAAGAAATAATGTCATGTAGGTTAGTCTATTTCAGACCACCAAAAATACACTTCCACAAGCACTTACAATATTATACAGTTGACCCCCGAGTTTCGTAAAAACTTCACTCCTGAAGTCTGCTCAAGTGCCATTACCGAACGAATTTACTCCCTTAAGGAAAAATGTCACGTAGGTTAGTCTATTTCAGACCCCCAAAAATACTTTTCCACAAGCACTTACAATATTATACTTACATAAATGTACGATTTCGGGTTTATGAACGTCCACTGTACAGTGGACGGCTCTCAACTGTACTATTATGCTGGAGGGCTAAATGACTGTACGTATTCTAGAATGGGTGCTCGCTTCAGTGGTCGCGGTGACCACTGGGGGCTATAAGATATGATGTAGGGCGTAATGACAGTAGTTTGTTGGACTACGTATTGGTAGATAAAAGACTGTTGAGTAGACTTCAGGATGTACATGTTTATAGAGGGGACAAAGATATATCAGATCACTTTCTAGTTGTAGCTACAGTGACAATAAAAGGTAGATGGGATACAAGGAAAATAGAAGCAGGAAGAAAGAGAGAGGTGAAGGTTTATAAACTAAAAGAGGAGGCAGTTAGGGTAAGATATAAACAACTATTGGAGGACAGATGGGCTAGTGAGAGTATAGGCAACGGGGTCAAAGAGGTATGGGGTAGGTTTAAGAATGTAGTGTTATACAGTGGACCCTCAGTTTTCGTTGAAAATTCTTTCCAGAATGCTATTCAAGTGCCGTTACCGAACAAATTTGTTCCCATAAGTACAAATGTAAGTTAGATGCATCATTTCAGACCCCCAAAAATACACTTACAAAAGCTCTTACAAAAATACACTTACATAATTGTTCGAGTTTGGAGGTGAACGAAAACTGAGGGTCCACTGTACAGGCAATGGGGTCGAAGAGTGGTAGGTTTAAGAATGTAGTGTTAGAGTGTTCAGCAGAAGTTTGTGGTTAGAGGAAAGTGGGTGCGGGAGGGAAGAAGAGCGATTGGTGGAATGATGATGTAAAGAAAGTAGTAAGGGGGAAAAAGTAGAAGTGATGCAAGGAGGGAAGAGTATATGGAGAGAAAAAGAGAAGTTAAGAGAGTGGTGAAGCAATGTAAAAAGAGAGCAAATGAGAGAGTGAGTGAGATGTTATCAACAAATTTTGTTGAAAATAAGAAAAAGTTTTGGAGTGAGATTAATAAGGTGAGGAAGCCTAGGGAACGAATGGATTTAACAGTTAAAAATAGGAGAGAAGAGTTATTAAATGGAGAGTTAGAGGTACAGTGGTACCTCGAGTTACGATGGTCCCCAAAATCGCCCTTTTATGTAAGTTTATTTTTTTAAATGCTTTTGTAGGTATATTTTTGGGGGTGTAAAAGGACTAGTCTATTTTACATTATTCCTTATGGGGATAAATTCGTTTGGTAATGGCATTTGAACAGCATTCTCGAACGAAAAAATATCGTATCTCAAGGTACCACTGTATCGGGAAGACGGAGGGAATATTTTGAGGAATTGTTAAATGTTAATGAAGATAGGGAAGCTGTGATTTTGTGTATAGGGCAAGGAGGAATAACATCTTGTAGGAGTGAGGAAGAGCCAGTTGTGAGTGTGGGGGAAGTTCATGAGGCAGTGGGTAGAATGAAAGGGGGTAAGGCAGCTGGGATTGATGGGATAAAGATAGAAATGTTAAAAGCAGGTGGGGATATAGTTATGGAGTGGTTGGTGCTATTATTTAATAAATGTATGGAAGAGGGTAAGGTACCTAGGGATTGGCAGAGAGCATGCATAGTTCTTTTGTATAAAGGCAAAGGGGACAAAAGAGAGTGCAAAATTATAGGGGAATAAGTCTGTTGAGTCTCCATGGGGAAGTGAAACAGAATTCTTCCTCCGTAAGCCATGCGTGTCGTAGAGCACTAAATGCCGGGAGCAAGGGCTAGTAACCCTTCTCCTGAATATATTACAGTACTAAATGTAAAAGGAGAAACTTTCGTTTTTCCTTTTGGGCCACCCTGCCTCGGTGGGAAACGGCCGACATGTTGAAAGAAGAAAGAAGTCTGTCGAGTCTCCATGGGGAAGTGGAACAGAATTCTTCCTCCATAAGCAATGCGTGTCGTAAGAGGCGACTAAAATGCCGGGAGCAAGGGGCTAGTAACCCCTTCTCCTGTATATATTACTAAATGTAAAAGGAGAAACTTTCGTTTTTCCTTTTGGGCCACCCCGCTTCGGTTGGAAACGGCCGACGTGTTGAAAGAAAGAGAGAAACTTTAATTTTTTCTTTTGGGCCACCCCACTTCGGTGGGAAATGGCCGACGTGTTGAAAGAAAGAAAGAAGTCTGTTGAGTATACCTGGTAAAGTGTATGGTAGAGTTATTATTGAAAGAATTAAGAGTAAGATGGAAAGTAGGATAGGAGATGAACAAGGAGGCTTTAGGAAAGGTAGGGAGTGTGTAGACCAAGTGTTAACAGTGAAACATATAGGTGAACAGTATTTAGATAAGGATAAAGAGGTTTTTGTGGCATTTATGAATTTGGAAAAGGCGTATGACAGGGTAGATAGGGAGGCAATGTGGCAGATGTTGCAGGTGTATGGAATAGGAGGTAGATTACTGAAAGCAGTGAAAAGTTTTTACGAGGATAGTGAAGCTCAGGTTAGAGTATATAGGAGAGAGGGAGACTATTTCCCAGTAAATGTAGGCCTTAGATAAGGATGTGTGATCTCACCGTAGTTGTTCAATATATTTATAGATGGGTTTGTAAGAGAAGTGAATGCGTGGGTCTTGGCAAGAGGTGTGGGGTTAAAAGATAAAGAATCTAACACAAAGTGGGAGTTGTCACAGTTGCTCTTTGCTGATAACACTGTGCTTTTGGGAGATTCTGAAGAGAAGTTGCAGAGGTTGGTGGATGAGTTTGGTACGGTATGTAAAAGAAGAAAATTAAAAGTGAATATAGGAAAGAGTAAGGCAATGAGGATAACAAAAAAATTAGGTGACGAAAGATTGGATATCAGATTGAAGGGAGAGAGTATGGAGGAGGTGAATGTATTCAGATATTTAGGAGCGGACATGTCAGCAGATGGGTCTATGAAGGATGAGGTGAATCATAGAACTGATGAGGGGAAAAGGGTGAGTGGTGCACCGAGGAGTCTGTGGAGACAAAGAACTTTGTCCATGGAAGCAAAGCGGGGAATGTATGAGAGTATAGTTATACCAATGGGTATGAATGTTGCAACAAAAAGAAGGCTGGAGGCAGTGGAGATGTCATGTCTGAGGGTAATGTGTGGTGTGAATATAATGCAGAGAATTCATAGTTTGGAAATTAGGAGGAGGTGTGGGATTACCAAAGCTATTATCCATATGGCTGAGGAGGGGTTGTTGAGGTGGTTTGGATATGTAGAGAGAATGGAACAAAATAGAATGACTTCGAGAGTGTATAAATCTGTAGTGGAGTGAAGGCAGGGTAGGGGTCGGCCTAAGAAAGGTTGGAGGGAGGGGGTAAAGGAGGTTTTGTGTGTAAGGGGCTTGGACTTCCAGAAAAGCATGCGTGAGCGTATTTGATAGGAGTGAATGGAGACAAATGGTTTTTAATACTTGACATGCTGTTGGAGTATGAGCAAAGTAACATTTATGAAGGGATTCAGGGAATCCGGCAGGCCGGACTTGAGTCCTGGAGATGGGAAGTACAGTGACCCCGAGTTGTAAACCACTCCCGAAGTCTGCTCAGTGCCATACAGCGAATTTACTCCTAAGGAAATTTCCGTGGTTAGTCTATTTCAGACCCCAAAATACACTTCCACAAGAACATACAAATTATACTACATATTGCACGATTCGGGATCGTAACCGAGGGTCCACTGTACAGTGCCAGCACTCTGAAGGAGGGGTGTTAATCTTGCAGTTTTATAACTGTAGTGTAAGCATGCCTTTGGCAAGACAGTGATGGAGTGAATGATGATGAAAGTTTTTCTTTTTTGGGCCACCCTGCCTTGGTGGGAATTGGGCGAAGTGTTAATAAAAAAAAAAATTATAATTACTATACAGTACAGTAATGTAATATAGTACTACACTTTACAATACTGTATTCATAGTGTCCAGTTGCCTTCTGAAGCACTAGACCAAGTCCACTTGTTCAGAAAGACAGCCGAATGACAATGAAAAATTAACTTCATAATTGAGAAGTTTCAGACAATTGGTAATATTATACACCCCTATGTCTCTATTACAGTGGTACCTCGAGTTACGATGGTCACCAAAATCGCCCTTTTATGTAAGTTTATTTTTTTAAATGCTTTTGTGTATATTTGGGGTGTAAGGACTATTCATTTTACATTATTCCTTGGGGATAAATTGTTGTAATGGCACTTGAACAGCATTCTGAACGAAAATATCGTAACTCGAGGTACCACTGTAGTTGGTTAATTAGGAGGTTCACTCTCTTGTACTATGTTCTTACACGTGAGGTTATGAAAACTCTCTTTTACTTGTAATGATGGCTACACTCACACTGGAAACCTATACATAATGGGAAAAATAGGGTTACGTTCCTGGGAGTCCCCAAAAAGCCAATCAAGTTTTTTTTAGACCAACAGATCTTACAAAAATAAAAGTGAATATGTAATTGTAGTTCATTATCGTGATGTATTATGTTGTTTTTACTGCTTAACCCTTTGGGGGTCGACAGGCCTTCTGGGGAAAGTGTTCCTGGGGTCGAAAAATATTCAGGAAAAAAAAAAATTATTTTTTCTTATGAAATGATAGTTTTTTTTTCTGAATCTAAATAGCTAAACAAAAATTTTTTGCGATCAATACTTATGGAGATATGGAGGCTTCAATTTGATCAAAATTGAACTGCTGACAGCAACATAGGTGACTTCCGGTTGGCCGGTAATAGTTTTTTTTTTTGTACTTTTTTCTTTTATTTTTTAATATTTTATTTTTTCAAGTAACTTTTATGTCCTGTGAGACCAATATAAACCATATTTTGTATATATACACTCCTTGTATACTACACAATAACTGCTGGCTGACTGGCTGACCAGCTGGCTGGCTGATTGGCTGACCAGCTGGCTAGTTGACCAGCTGGCTGGCTGGCTAGCTGACCAGCTGGCTGGCTGGCTAGCTGGCTGGCTGGCTAGCTGACCAGCTGGCTGGCTGGCTAGCTGACCAGCTGGCTGGCTGGCTAGCTGACCAGCTGGCTGGATGGATGGCCAGTCGACTAGCTGGCTTACTGGCTGACCAGCTAGCCGGCTGGCTTGCTGGCTGACCAGCTAGCCGGTTGGCTTGCTGACCAGTTGGCTGGCTGGCTGGCTAGCTGACCAGCTGGCTGGCTGGCTAGCTGACCAGCTGGCTGGCTGAACAGCTGTCTGGTGGATGGATGGCCAGCCAGCCGGCTGGCTTGCTGGCTGACCAGCTAGCCGGTTGGCTTGCTGACCAGTTGGCTGGCTGGCTGGCTTACTGACCAGTTGGCTGGCTGGCTGAATAGCTGGTTGCATGGATGGTCAGCCGGCTGGCGGGCTGGCTGGCTGGCTGTGTGTCTATCTCACAGGAACACATAAATACATACACTTATATACATACAATTATACATAGTGTAAATTACCTAGGATACACGTGAGAATATAATAATAATAATAATAATAATAATAATAATAATAATAATAATAAATTATTATTATTATTATTATTGAAGGAAGGTGTAAATGTCAGTCTTATCAGTAATCTAATAACAAAACTGACATTTGAAGAGGGGTGAGGGTCTTCTTATCTTGTTTATTATCTGCTAAACTAATTACTGTTGACATTTGATGCCTTCGCCTTCCTGCCTCAACCCCTGCCACTCTCCCTGCCTCCCTGCCAGCCAGCCAGGGGTTAGCCTCATCTTATCAAGAGTGATGACATT
This sequence comes from Cherax destructor, assembly GCA_009830355.1. NCBI lineage: Eukaryota > Metazoa > Arthropoda > Malacostraca > Decapoda > Parastacidae > Cherax > Cherax destructor. Next base: position 84,794 of record WNWK01003639.1, read on the forward strand.
TGACAAATGAGGAACACTGCCTTCGCCTTCCTGCCTCAACCCCCTGCCTCCCTGCCACTATCCCTGCCTCCCTCCCACCCTCCCTGCCTGCCTCCCTGCCAGCCAGCCAGGGGTTAGCCTCATCTTATCAAGAGTGATAACACTTGACAAATGAGGAACACTGCCTTTCCTGCCTGCCTCAACCCCTGCCTCCCTCCCTCCCTGCCACTATCCCTGCTTGCCTCCCTGCCAGCCAGCCAGGGGTTAGCCTCATCTTATCAAGAGTGATGACATTTGACAAATGAGGAACACTGCCTTTGCCTGCCTGCCTCAACCCCTGCCTCCCTCCCTCCCTGCCACTATCCCTCCCTCCCCTCTCTGCCAGCCAGCCAGGGGTTAGCCTCATCTTATCAAGAGTGATGACATTTGACAAATGAGGAACACTGCCTTCGCCTGCCTGCCTCAACCCCTGCCTCCCTCCCTCCCTGTCACTATCAATGCCTCCCTCCCACCCTCCCTGTCTGCCTCCCTGCCAGCCAGCCAGGGGTTAGCCTCGTCTTATCAAGAGTGATGACATTTGACAAATGAGGATACACTGCCTTCCCTTTATTTGTTTTCATTGTTTTATCTGTTTGTCTGTCTGTGAGGCTGAATTTTTTTGGATTATCCTAGGTAATTTACACTATGTATTTATCCTCTGTAATTTACACTACGTATTTATCCTTGGTTATTTACTCTCAGCTGGTCAGCCTGCCTGCCTGCCTGCCTGCCTGCCTGCCTGCCAGCCTTCCCCCAGTCTTCCCCACCCCCACTGCCTTCCCCACCCACCCCACTGTCTTCCCCACCCACCCCACTGTCTTCCCCACCCCCACTGTCATCCCCACCCACCCCAATGTCTTCCCCACCTTCCCACTCCTCCCTACTGCCTTCCCCACTTCACCCACTGTATTCCCCACCCACCCCACTGTCTTCCCCACTCCCCCCACTGCTTTCCCTACCACTCACAATGGGGGAGTGAGGTATTACTTACCACTTGGCTTGGTGACAAAGGTGCACTGAATTACCACTCCCACAATGCAATGTGGGTGGATAGATTTTTTCCTACTGCCACACTTATCACATAGACCCATTCTATCATATGCAGGCTTACCGCTTTCCCCCCCCATTTGGGGCCCCTTAAAAATTTTGCGTACAAAAGGGGGCCCCCAAACCCCCCCCCTTTTAAAACATCTAAAAAAAAGCAAAGACCCCCCAAGGGGTTTTAAAAATACAAAGTAATAGAAATAATAGTATTTAATTTTTAAAATTTTTGGGTGCTTGGGGTTTTTGGGGAAGGGAAAAAGTGGGAGTTATGCTGTGGCCCTACCGGGCTGGGGGGGGATAAAAAGGCCCGGGGAAATGAAGTCCATGGTTGAACTTGTTCTTTAAGTCAGCCCTTTTCCCCCGTCAGTCGCCCTTTTAGTAAATCAGTCAAGGCCCCCCAGAAACCGCCGGCCCAGTAAGTCAGTCAAGCCCTTCAGTGTTTGGCCCCAAAAAATTCAGTAAGTCAGTCAAGTCATTCAATAGGGCAGTC
>WNWK01003639.1:86445-160649 GCA_009830355.1 Cherax destructor
AACATTTAAATTAACATAAATTTTTGTGCCCAATATACTACTTTATTATTTGCTACTTTGATTAGTTAAGTAAAGTAACGTAAACTCAATAATGCCCATGTAAATTTATATATTTATGTCTAATAACTATGTTTTGAACCTACAGTGTGTGATATGTGTGTGGTGTGAAGGAGAATTGGAGAGAAGCTGAGTGCTGAGTGTGTATCGTTCTCTACACTCCTTATTCTCTCAAGCTTCCTCCTGCAGTCCAGTACCTTACTGCTTCACATTCCACTACCACTGTTATTAGAGTGGAATGTCGTCTCCTCTCACAAGACTGCTGTGTAGTCGTCACCACTATGACTACCACTGTTCGAGCCTCAGATGTCACTACGCTATGCTACTTCTACAAGTGTACAGACATTACGAAGTTGTGTACTACCCTAGTACGTGGGGCGTAGTTTGTGAAATGGACACTATGACCTAAGAGAGACATTACTACTTCTCCTAGTTCGACCGTTTGTCATGATGGGGGGTATTGCAGCCCCAGAATTGGGCCCCAATGTATATATATATCTATTTATATGTGATTGATGTATATTTCCATTTTCTATAATTTTATATTGCTGATATTCTCGATAATAGCTAAATCGTTAATATCTTGCTTTATATTATTATTATTTGACATTATTTGACTTAGCTATGTTCATTAGGTAGGATGTAACATTATAAATTGTACTCATGTTTGTAGTAGCTGCCCTGGAGTTGGCAAACTACCGATTATGACACTAGGGTTGTTGTACTGCCGGCGCCTAGTTGCTGGGAGGAGTCACGTGATTCCACCTGAGGTGGGTGGCTGCTGCTCCTTCCTCGAGAGCATTAAGCAGCTGGACATCGTTGAGACAACACCTCTCTCCTGTCTCTGCTTGTTTTCTTGCCATTTAGACTCGGTGTGGTAGAGTATGTGTTCGGTGGTGAGACGAAACATACTTCTCAGGACTCTGTGCAAATCTGTTCACAGAGGATAGACTACAGTGATTTTCGACGTTTTTCTGGGTTGTGTGTCACATTGACACTCTGAGACAACTCAGGTCTCTAGCTACAGCTCCTGACCTAATTTGATAAGGCATCTGTGCACCGTCACAGTTTGGGATTGTTTATGCTGAACCTAGCTTCAGTAGAAAGGGAGTTTTGTGACTGTTTTGGAGGATCTATTGATGGTCCCCAGTTAGGGTCGATTTTCTATCTCATTGTTCCTGATGCTTGTGTTTCTGTTGCTTGTTATATTGCTGTTCTGCGAATTGGTCATTTTACTGGTCAATCAAGCATTTCTGATTGTCAGTTTATTAGAGAAGCTAGCTTATGAGAAGTTCAGTCGGACACTGGTTGAGTCGAGTCTTAGAGTTACCTGGAGCTCACTCATACACTCATATATTCTTATTTGCATATATCTGTATTATTGTAATTACTGACATTGTACCTGATGGTACTTTAGAGTCATTTGGATATATGTGCCCTCAGCGCAGCATTATTGTATATGAGAGCAGTGTAGGAGCTAACCTCCTAATTAATCTCCTAATGTATTACTTAATGAACATCCTGAACATATGTACATTTATTTACTTTGAAACCCTAGACACTCACTTTGATAATAAACCTTTTAAATATATTTCGTTGGTTAGTACCCTATCAGTTGCAATCCTCTTAAGATATATAATATGTTGGATAACTGGACCAGGATACTGACTTTGTTGCAAAAGCCCAGTAACAGGCTGGATGCTAGAAGGGCTATCCTTTCTAGTGTTCACTGGAGATGTCTATTACTAATAGATATCGTGTCATTTTATAACAGCAACGGATATATCGGATCATTATTTAGTTGTAGCTACAGTCAGAGTAAAAGGTAGATGGGACAAAAAGAAAATGGAAACAGCAAGTAAGAGAGAGGTAAAAGTGTATAAACTAAGGGAGGAGGAAGTTAGGGTGAGATACAAGCAACTATTGACAGAAAGGTGGGTTAGTGCAAGTATGAATAGTGGGGGGGGGGTTGAAGAGGGTTAGGATAGTTTTAAAAATGCAGTATTAGAATGTGGTGCAGAAGTTTGTGGCTATAGGAGGGTGGGTGCAGGAGGAAAGAGGAGTGGTGGAATAAAAAAGTAAAGGGTGTGATAAAAGAGAAAAAGGGAGCTTATAAGAGGTTTTTACAAAACAGAAGTCTTAATAGAAGAGCAGAGTATATGGAGAGTAAAAGAAAAGTGAAGAGAGTGGTGAGAGAGTGCAAAGGAGAGCAGATGAAAGAGTGGAGAGGCTCTGTCAAGAAATTTTGCTGAAAACAAGAAAAATTTTAGTGAGATAAACAAGTTAAGAAAGCCTAGGGAATGAATGGATTTGTCAGTTAAAAACAGAGTAGGGGAGTTAGTAGATGGGGAGCTTGAGGTATTGGGTAGATGGCAGGAATATTTTGAGGAAGTTTTAACCCTTTCAGGGTTTTCGCCATACTAGTACATCTTACGTGCCAGGGTTATTGACGTTCTAGTACGCATAAATTCTAGCTCCCTCAAATCAAGCGGGAAAAAGCTGGTAGGCTTAGATGTGAGAGAATGGGTCTGTGTGGTCAGTGTGCGCAGAATAAAAAAATCCTGCAGCACACAGTGAATAATGAGGAAAAAAAAACTCCGACCGTGTTTTTTTGTTTAAAACAGCGACTTTGCAGTCTATTTTCGTATGGTATTTATGGGTGTATTCTCGTTTTCTTGGTCTCAATTGATAGAATGGAAGATATATCACAGAAATAGAGATAAATTTGATTGATTTCACGATGACAAGTACCTTGAAACTGAGCGCAAAGTAGCGAAAATGTTCGATTTTTGCCGATGTTCAAGAGTAAACAAATCACGCCACACGTCCAGTACACATCACCTTGCGAGTCTAATATTCTTGCACAAGTGCGCTGATATTATGTATACCATTTTTACAATGATGCAGTAGTATACATAACAGAAAATCTTCTATTTTTTTGTGAGAATAAAAATTCAAAATGGAAAGCAAAAGTAATGTAAGAGGGGCCTGGAGACATGACTAATGAACAGATAAAATGTTATTTTAGTGCCAGGAATGTCTGTCTTGTTTATTCAGGACCCTATTTTGAAATAAACATTTTCTGAAATTTGTGTGAAATTGGCCAAACTGTCAATTTCTGACCACTTTATTGGGTAGTTGAAATCGATAAATTGGTGGTTTATTGTACTCAATCGATAGAACAAATGAAATTCTAGTGAAATAGCTATAATTTTAGTAGACTGAAACATTGGAATTGGCCGAAAATAGGGCTCAAATTGGGTGAAATCGCCGATGCATAAATATTGTCGATGCTGCTAACTTTGTGAGAGCATAATTCCGTTATTTTTCCATCAAATTTCATACTTTTGTTGTCATTATGATCAGAAATCCGAAAAATTTTCTACCCTGAGAACGAGTTTGGGAGAAGGCCTCTCGACCCTGAAAGGGTTAAATGTCGATGAAAAAAGGGAGGTGGTAATTTCATGCACTGGCCAGGGAGGTATAACATCGTTTAGGAGTGAAGAGAAGCACGATGTGAGTGTGGGGGAGGTGCGGTTGGCATTACGTAGAATGAAAGGGGGTAAAGCAGCTGGAACTGACGGGATAATGACAGAAATGTTAATAGCAGGGGGGGATATAGTGTTGGAGTGGTTGGTATTGTTGTTTAATAAATGCATGAAAGAGGGGAAGGTACTTAGGGATTGGCAGAGAGCATGTATACTTCCTTTATATAAAGGGAAGGGGGACAAAAGAGATTGTAAGAATTATAGGGGAATAAGTTTACTGAGTTCTTCCTCCGTAAGCCATGCGTGTCGTAAGAGGCGACTAAAATGCCAGGAGCAAGGGGCTAGTGACCCCTTCTCCTGTGTATATTACTAAATGTAAAAGGAGAAATTTTCGTTTTTTCTTTTGGGCCACCCCGCTTCGGTGGGAAATGGCCGACGTGTTGAAAGAAAGAAAGAAGTTTACTGACTATACCAGGTAAAGTGTATGGTAGGGTTATTATTGAAAGAATTAGATGTAAGACAGAGAGTAGGATTGCAGATGAGCAAGAAGGCTTTAGAGTGGGTAGGGAATGTGTAGATCAAGTGTTTACATTGAAGCATGTATGTGAACAGTATTTAGATAAAGGTAGGGAAGCTTTCATTGCATTTATGGATTTAGAAAAGACATATGATAGAGTGAGCAAGGGGCTAGTAACCCCTTCTCCTGTATATATTACTAAAATTAAAAAGAGAAACTTTTGTTTTTCTCTTTGGCCCACCCCGCCTTGGTGGGAAACGGCCGACTTGTTGAAAGAAAGATATGATAGAGTGGATAGGGAAGCAATGTGGCAAAATGTTGCAACTGTATGGAATAGGTAGTAAGTTACTAAATGCTGAAAAGAGTTTTTATGAGGATAGTGAGGCTCAGGTTAGGGTGTGTAAGAGAGAGGGAGATTACTTCCCAGTAAAAGTAGGTCTTAGACAGGGATGTGTAATGTCACCATTGTTGTTTAATATATTTATAGATGGGTTTGTAAAAGAAGTAAATGCTAGGGTGTTGGGGAGAGGGTGGGATTAAATTATGGAGAATTAAATGCAAAATGGGAGTTGACACAGTCACTTTTGCTGATGATACTGTGCTAATGGAGATTCTAAAGAAAAGTTGCAAAGGTTAGTGGACGAGTTTGGGAGGGTGTGTAAAAGTAGAAAGTTTAAAGTGAACAAAGATAAGAGTAAGGTGATGAGGGTATCAAACGATTTAAATAAAGAAAAATTTGATATCACATTGGAGAGAGGGATTATGGAAGAAGTGAATGTTTTCAAATATTTGGGAGTTGACTTGTCAGCGGATGGGTTTATGAAGAATGAGGTTAACCATAGAATTGATGAAGGAAAAAAGGTGAGTGGTTCGTTGAGGTATCTGTGGAGACAAAAAACGTTATCCATGGAGACAAAGAAGGGAATGTACGAAAGTATAGTGGTACCAACACTCTTATATGGGTGTGAAGCATGGGTTGCAAATGCTGTAGCGAGGAGGTGGCTGGAGGCAGTGGAGATGTCCTGTCTAAGGGCAATGTGTGGTGTAAATATTATGCAGAAAATTCGAAGTGTGGAAATTAGGAGGAGGTGTAGAGTTACTAAAAGTATTTGTGAGAGGGCTGAGGTGGTTTGGTCATTTAGAGAGAATGGATCAAAGTAGACTGACTTGGAGAGCGTATAAATCTGTAGGGAAAGGAAGGCGGGGTAGGGGTCGTCCTCGAAAAGGTTGGAGGGAGGGGGTAAAGGAGGTTTTGTGGGCGAGGGTCTTGGATTTCCAGCAAGCATGTGTGAGCGTGTTAGATAGGAGTGAATGCAGACGAATGGTTTTTGGGACCTGACGAGCTGTTGGAGTGTGAGCAGGGTAATATTTTGTGAAGGGATTCAGGGATATCAGTTAATTGATTTAGTTGGACTTGAGAGTCCTGGAAATGGGAAGTACAATGCCTGCACTTTAAAGGAGTGGATTGTGATATTGGCGTTTTGGGACGGATTTTCTGAACTGTCGTATCTTAGCGCCTTTGCAAAGACAGTGATTATGTGTGAGTGAGGTGAAAGTGTTGAATGATGATGACAGTATTTTTTGGGGGGATTTTCTTTCTTTTTGGGTCACCCTGCCTCGGTGGGAGACGTCCGACGTGTTAAAAAAATATATATATATTGACACAGGTTATGGAACGGTACATTTTAATGTTCATTAATTCATTTTGATTTAAAAGTTAGGTAATTAAAAAGGTTATCATTAATAAGATTAATAATAGTGAGGTTGTTTAAAACATATAACAGTATTACCACTTCCCCATGGATATGAAAGGAAAAGCAATAAGAACAAGAACTATTAAGATAAAATCAAAGAAAACTCAGATGAGTGTGTATACATAAATGTGTACATGTATGTGTAGCGTGACCTAAGTGTAAGTAGAAGTAGCAAGACATACCTGAAATCTTGCATGTTTATGAGACAGAAAAAAGACACAAGCAATCCTACCATCATGTAAAACAAATACAGGCTTTCATTTTACAGTCACTTAGCAGGATGGTAGTACCTCCCTGGGTGGTTGGTCTACCAACCTGGGTTGGGACCTGACGAGCTGTTGGAGTGTGAGCAGGGTAACATTTTGTGAAGGGATTCAGGGAAACCAGTTAATTGATTTAGTTGGACTTGAGTCTAGAAATGGGAAGCACAATGCCTGCACTTTAAAGGAGGGGTCTGGGATAGTGACAGCTGGGAGGGACTTATTCTCAGCTGTCGTATCTGAGCGCCTCTGCAAAGACAGTGATTATGTATGAGTGAGGTGAAAGTGTTGAATGATGATGAAAGTATTTTCTTTTTGGGGATTTTCTTTCTTTTTGGGTCACCCTGCCTCGGTGGGAGACGGCCGACTTGTTGAAAAAAAAAAAAACAGCATTACCATTAGTAAATTTAGTAATGGGAATGGTCTTACCTCAGCATGATACACTGTTTCCATAAGAGCTTGCATATTGGCAGAGTATTTCATTTGGGTGAGTGTAAGTGTAATATAGGGAGAATTACAGATAATGAGAGTAAGTCTATTTTGTTTTGGATATGTTCATGATACAGAAAACAGCATGTGTGGTTTTTCACATAGCTAGCTGATGATGGGGTGTGTTAGGGAGATAAGGTGTTTTTTAAGAGTGGTTTTGAAAATGATGGTCGAGTCTGCGGTTCTAGAGATTTCAGGCAGGGAGTTCCATATTTTAGGCCCTTTTATGTACATTGAGTTTTTGAAGAGATTTAGTCAGACACGAGGAATGTCATAGAGATTTTTGTGTCTGTTATTATGTCTATGGGTCCTGTTGCAACTATCAAGAAAGTGTTTTAGTTCAGCATTAATAATAGAATTTATGGTTCTGAAAATGTAGAATGCACAGTAGTAGGTGTGAATGTTTTGTACAGTGAGTAGGTTTAGGTCTTTGAAGAGTGGGGGGAGTTGTTGTCTAGCATTGGATTGTGTGATAATTCTTACTGCAGCTTTCTGTTGGGTTATTATTGGCTTTAGGTGGGTTGTTGCTGCTGTTGATCCCAAGGCACAAATAACATAGGTGAGGTAGGGATAGATGAATGAATAGTATAGTGTGAGTAGGGCTGATTGTGGTACATAATAACATATCTTTGAGAGGATCCCAAATGTTTTAGATACATTTTTTGTTATGTGTTGGATATGGGTGTTGAATTTCAAGTTGCTATCAAGGTGCAGACCCAGAAATTTGCCCTCATTATGTTTAGCAATAAGAGTGTTGTCAATAATAATGTTCAGTTGGGCATCACCAGTTCTGCTCCCAAACATAATGGAGGTTTTGTCAGTATTAAGTGTAAGTTTATTAGCATTCATCGAGGTCAATATTTTACAATAGTGTTGAGTGAGGCAAGATTAGGGTGGGAGATGACATAAGTCATTTCGTCAGCAAAGAGAGGGAATGAGAGGAGAGGGGAGAGAGAGGTATTGAGAGGAGAGGGGGAGAGAGGGAATGAGAGGAGAGGGAGAGAGAGAGAGAGGGAATGAGAGAGGAGAGAGAGAGAGGTAATGAGAGGAGAGAGGAGAGAGTAAGAGAGAGAGAGGAGAGAGATAGAGAGGAATGAAGAAGAAAGAGAAGAGAGAGAGAGAATGAGGGAAGAGAAAGAAAGGAATGAGAGAGGGAATGAGAGGAGAGGAGAGAGAGAGAAAGAGAGGGAGAGAGAGAGGAGAGAGAAGGGAGGAGAGAGAGGAGAGGAAGAGAGAAAGGAAGGAGAGAGAGAGGGAATAGAGAGAGGGGAAGAGAGAGGAATGAGAGGAGAGAGAGAGAGAGAGGAATGAAGGGAGGGGAGAAGAAGGGAATGAGAGGAGGAGAGGGAGAGAGGAAGAGAGAAGGGAGAATGAGGGAATAGAGGAGAGGGAGAGGAGAGGAAGGAGAGAAGGAGAGGAGAGGGAAGAGAGAGAGGGAGAGAGGGAAAGAGAGGAGAGGGGAGAGGAAGAAGGGAGAGATAGAGGGAGAGAAGGAGAGGAAGAAGAGGGAGAGAGGAGAGGGGAGAAGAGAGAAAGGGAGAAAGAGAAGAGAAGAAGGGAAGAGGGAAGGGAGGAATGAGAGGGAAGAAGGAGAGGAAGAAGGGAGAGGAGAAGGGAGAGAGAGGAGAAGGGAAGAGGGGAGAGGGAGAGGGGAGAGAAAGAAGAGAGGAGGGAGAGAAGGGGAAGAAGGGATAAGGCCTGGCCTGGCCAGGTCTGGTCTGGCTACACCTGGTCTTCCCTGCCCTGCTATGCCCTATACTCCCTACCTGCTAACCTGTTGGTGGCATGTCTGTCTGTTGGCATGGCTTCTTGCTGTCCTGCCTGTTTACTGGCCTGCCTGCTGTCCTGTCTGTTTACTGGCCTGCCTTCCTGCCTGCTGTCCTGTCTGTTTGCTGGCCTGCTTGCCTGCCTGCTGTCCTGGCTGCTTGTTGGCCTGCCTGCCTTCCTACTTGCTCAATTATGTCCACAATATTACAGCAGGTAAAAGTTATGAAGCAAACTCACCTCTCTAGCTTCCAGTGTGTCCATAAGAGTAATGCTGAATGGAGTGTCAGGGATAGGAATGGTTGGGTTGGCATCATTGGGGTCTAGTTGCAAAGAGTAGCCTAAAACTTGCAGAATATCAAGCAGAGTTCGTAGAACATTTCCATTCCACAAGAGAAGGGGAAATCTGAGATTAAAGTAAGGAATTAATGGTAAACCTGTAAAAATTACAACTCTCATTAGACATCTATAATTTCTATCTACATTTAGAATACGTACATAATTTGGAGTCGTACAGTAAATGAAAAAAACATTTCATAGCAGAGATCAGGTACAGCTTAACCCATTCACTGTCAATAATGTAGAACTATGGCATTGAGGCCGGGGTCCCTGATGCAGCTCACCGTCATGAGCTCAGCTCACTCTGATAAGCTCTGAGTGGGTCTGTGAGGTGAGTGTGCACACTATAAAAGAACCCTGCCCCCCTCAGTGCATGATGGGAAAACAAAACTGTGACTCTGTGTATGATTTAAAATAGCAACTCTGAGGTGTTTTCTCGGAAGGTTTTTATGGTTTTATTGGCTGTTTCCTGGTATCATTTGATAGAATGGAAGACATACTACTGAGGAAGAGATGATTTTGATTGGTTTCAAGATGGGAAGTATTGATTTTTGCCAATATTCCACAAGAGGATGATTTTAATTTTGAGGACAGGTAAGGCTCCACTACAACCCCCAGTCTGTTTTATGAGTTTTTAATAGGTCTCATTCAATTACAGTGGTACCCCGAGTTTTGGCCATAATTCGTTCCAGAAGGCTGTTTGAGTGCCTTTACCGAACTAATTTGTTCCCATAAGGAATAATGTAAATTAGATTAGTCCGTTTCAGACCCCCAAAAATACACTTACAAAAGCACTTACAATAATACACTTACATAAATGTTCGAGTTTGGAGCTGCACGAAACTCGGGGTACCACTGTATTGGGATGCTGTAAACCACGACCAACCTTTCCTGGTTATATTTTATTATCCGAGAAATAAAGAAACTCTACTATTTTGGAGCGAATAAGAATTCAAAATGGAAGGCAAGTGTAATACAGGAGAGGCCTAGGTATATGAATAATGAAAACAGGAAAAGTTTCAGTGCCAAGAATATCTACATAGTTTATTTTGGACTCTATTTTTAAATTTGTATTACAGTAGGACGTCATTTAGCACGATAGATACGTTCCTGAAAAAGTCGTGTTAGATAATTTCGTCTTAAATAATTAACAGAACTTATGGGAAAAATAGGGATACGTGTTTGAGAGTCCCCAAAAAGCCAAACAAGTTTTTAGACCAACATATCTTGCAAAAATTGAAGGCGAATATGTAATTTTAGTTCATTGTCATGATCTATTACTGCTTAAGACTACAAATGCAATAGAAATAATAGTATTTCTTACCTTAAATTGTGGGTAATGATGTTTGTGGATGGTAGTGAAGAGTGGATATGGATGGTGTGGCCCTACTGGGCTGAGGTGGATAGTAGAAGTTCTTGAACTGAAGTCGATGGTTGAACTGAGTGTCTAACTTTAAGTCAGTCAAGCCATTCAGTAAGTCAGTCAAGTCATTCAGTAAGTCAGTCAAGTCATTCAGTAAGTCAGTCAAGTCATTCAGTAAGTCAGTCAAGTCATTCAGTAAGTCAGTCAAGTCATTCAGTAGGTCAGTCAAGTCATTCAGTAAGTCAGTCAAGTCATTCAGTAAGTCAGTCAAGTAATTCAGTAAGTCAGTCAAGTCATTCAGTAAGTCAGTCAAGTCATTCAGTAGGTCAGTCAAGTCATTCAGTAAGTCAGTCAAGTCATTCAGTAAGTCAGTCAAGTCATTCAGTAAGTCAGTCAAGTCATTCAGTAAGTCAGTCAAGTCATTCAGTAAGTCAGTCAAGTCATTCAGTAGGTCAGTCAAGTCATTCAGTAAGTCAGTCAAGTCATTCAGTAAGTCAGTCAAGTCATTCAGTAAGTCAGTCAAGTCATTCAGTAAGTCAGTCAAGTCATTCAGTAAGTCAGTCAAGTCATTCAGTAAGTCAGTCAAGTCATTCAGTAAGTCAGTCAAGTCATTCAGTAGGTCAGTCAAGTCATTCAGTAAGTCAGTCAAGTCATTCAGTAAGTCAGTAGTCAAGTCATTCAGTAAGTCAGTCAAGTCATTCAGTTAGTCAGTCAAGTCATTCAGTAAGTCAGTCAAGTCATTCAGTAAGTCAGTAAAGTCATTCAGTAAGTCAGTCAAGTCATTCAGTAAGTCAGTCAAGTCATTCAGTAAGTCAGTCAAGTCATTCAGTAAGTCAGTCAAGTCATTCAGTAAGTCAGTCAAGTCATTCAGTAAGTCAGTCAAGTCATTCAGTAAGTCAGTCAAGTCATTCAGTAAGTCAGTCAAGTCATTCAGTAAGTCAGTCAAGTCATTCAGTAAGTCAGTCAAGTCATTCAGTAAGTCAGTCAAGTCATTCAGTAAGTCAGTCAAGTCATTCAGTAAGTCAGTCAAGTCATTCAGTCAGTCAAGTCATTCAGTCAAGTCAGTCAAGTCATTCAGTCAGTCAGTCAAGTCATTCAGTCAGTCAGTCAAGTCATTCAGTCAGTCAGTCAAGTTAGTCAGTCAGTCAGTCATTCAGTCAGTCAAGTCAGTCAGTCAGTCACACAAACTTATGTTTACATCTTTTTATGTGTACAAAGTAACACTTCATTACGGCCACGGGTTATGTCTTGTCTAATATCTTTGTTTTCTTCGTTAATTCAAGATCAAAACACAATTCACTCTTTATTTTATTCTTCACAAACACAGCTGGCTTGTAGCCAGGACTTCTTAACGCGTATGAAATACGTACGAATGCTGGTGTGGTGGGTGGGTAAGGCGGGTGGTGTCTGCTGAACCACAACAACAGTAGTAGAAACAAAGACTGCTTGTGAGAATGGTTACTTGTTTTTCCTTCCCACAAACTGTAAGTAAGTTTATTCAGGTATACACAGATACAGTTACGAAGATTATCATACATAGCAGCATATGTGTAGAGAACCTAGGATAACCCAAAAAGTCAGAGTGACAGTATTTCCATTGACTGACTTGGGTTATCCTAGGTTCTCTACACATATGCTGTTATGTATGATAATGTATGTAACTGTACTCACCTAATTGTGGTTGCAGGGGTCGAGACTCAGCTCCTGGCCCGTGTATCTGAATAAACTTAGTTTACAGGAAGGAAAAATTCCCTTTTCCTCAAAGCATGAGGATTCTTAGGCAGTAAATAACCATGCGCTCAAAATTTTTCCCCTCCTGCCGAACCGTGTAATATCATCTTTACGTCGTGTAAGATGATAATGTGTCGCAAATCTTAAATCGTGCAATACCGGTAACGTGCAACATAATCTCGTGCTAAATGACGTTCTACTGTATTTTAATTTTGTGTAAAATTGGCCAAATTATTGACTTCTGTGCACCCTATAGGTTAGCTGAAATAGCTGAATGGGTGGTTTCTTGTGGTCAATTGATAGAAGGCATACTAGCAAAACAGCTAAGAATTTGGTCAAATAAAACAGTGGAACTGACTTAAAATGGGACTCAAAGTGGGTAAAATCACTGATGTGTAAATTGCACAGAGACTACTAATTTTGCACAAGTCCAATTCTATAAGTTTTCCATCAAATTTGTACCTTTCTAGTTATTACCTTCAGAAAAAGATTCTCTACTATTTCAGAAGAAAAAGTATTTTTTTCAAGTGGACATTGCAAGCGATATTAATTTCATGGATCTAGACAGTGAAGGGTAATAAGAACATAAGAACATAAGAAAGAAGGAACACTGCAGCAGGCCTACTGGCCCATGCGAGGCAAGTCCAAATCTCCAACGGCTTAAGCCAATGCCCCGACCCAGCCAAGTCAGGTTACATTCACTTAAGGAAGGAGCACTGCATCTGACCTAGTAGCACAAGCTAGTCAGGACCAATTCACCCCCAACCGCACCCACTCTTATAATTGTCCAGCCGACCACCTGGTCAGGTCACTTCCACTTAAGGAATTAGTACAGGTCAGGTTACATTCACTTAAGGAAGGAGCACTGCATCTGACCTACTACAAGCTAGTCAGATCCAAACTCACACCCACCCACACCCACCCATGTATTTATCTAACCTATTTTTAAAACTACACAACGTCTTAGCATCTATGACGGTACTCTCGTCCCTTAACTCTTTGAACAAGTTATACAATTAAAGTTGAACACAAAAAATGGGTCTTTGAGGAGGTTATTCCAGTTTAATACATGCTATTTAAAATTATTCCTATGCTTGCAAGTTTGAGAAAAAATTCTCATTTTTTCTCAAGTATTATAAAATGAAAAGTAAATTTTTTGTGTAAAGAAGTAAACAATTTTTTAAGAATCAGTACTGTATATGCTTATTGATCTTGAAATATTATGGTCAGTAATATTATTACATTCATGAGGGGAGTAAGGAGTCCTAAACCCATGTGGATCATACAGCACCTGGGTAGAATGGAAGGCATTCAGAAATTGAAACACAGGTCCAATTCCTTAGATCATGAGCCCCTCACCAGGGGTCATGGGTCAGTAAATGGGTTAAAAAGAATTAAAATAAAATAATTGATAAAACAATGAAAAATTAGATAATATAGAATATACAATGTGCTAATACTAATTATACATACAGTCAGCTCTCCTATGAAGCTATTTTATGTAGAGCAATTGTTTTCAAAGGTAATTTAAAAAATGCATCTAAAATTGAATAGCATTTATTATGAAGGCCTTTTCACATGCTATTCAATTTTGGATGCACATTTTTAATCTCTTTTAGGACAGCTTACAGTGGCACTTTTTTAAAATAATTATTTCTATTACATACCTATCAACAAGCTTAGACAGCAATTTGTCAGCCACACGTCGAATTTGAACTTGTGTGTGATTAAAATGAGTCAACAGAAACTGGGCATGTAACACAAGTAGTTTCTCCTGCCTCTCATCTCGTGGTCGATGACTCACTTGCTCCAAGAATATGTTGAATACCTTCTCACTCACTCTACAAAATTACAGCAGAGCAAAATAAATTTATATAAATAAGGTATTAGTTTCACTATTAATATTAACAATTGCTAGTAGAATAATGAATATTATAACACAAACCGTCAATTAACATGTGACCTGTTAACACTTTTTCATGATAACACAGCTGAAAAATTGACACATATTTCTGATGATCTCACTGTATTTATCAATTAGCAGAGAGTAAATTATTTTTGGTAAAATACCTAAAAGGCAGAACATGACAGCCAGTAACCAATAATTTTACTGAATCTACTCATTCTTATGCTTTTAACAATCATTTACTTATCCTAGATGTATTTATACAATTGTTGAATACACTGACAATTAATAATAAAGTGTGAACAGTGGTGTAATGAGAAAGTGAAGGGTTAATTTTGCAGCACCACCATGATAAATGTTTGTGTTTGGTGTCCATAGCACCATCACAATATACGATCTTTATTTATTTATGTATTTATTTTTTAACATGTCGGCCATTTCCCACCGAGGCAGGGTGACCAAAAAATTAAGAAAAACCCCAAAAGAAAGAAAAAAATTTCATCATTCAACACTTTCACCATCACTCATACATAATCACTGCCTTTACAGAGGTGCTCAGATACGACAGTTTAGATGTCCCTCCAAACTGCCAATATCCCAAATCCCTCCTTTAAAGTGCAGGCATTGTACTTCCCATTTTCAGGACTCAAGTCTGGCTAACCGGTTTCCCTAAATCCCTTCACAAAATATTACCCTGCTCACACACCAACAGCTCATCAGGTCCCAAAAACCATTCATCTCCATTCACTCTTTATTTCCTCTTTATATGTAAATTATTTACCACCATGGAAGTCAACAACATAATTACTAACAGATGTGACTTAATTAGCAGATTCCTTCATACTAGTCAATACATGCAGTATTTTCATATTCTTTGAATCATCAGGGTTAAAATGTGAGGACAGTGGATATAATGTTCATACACAAATTGAGACACCAAGATTTATACATACAGTGGTACCTCAACTTACGATATTAATCCGTCAGAGAGGGCATATCTTAAGGCGAAACAATCGTTACTTGAATCAATTTTCCCCATAAGAAATAATGGAAATAAATTTAATCCGTCCAAGACTTCCAAAAGTAGTTAAATAAAATATTTTTTAGAACTTTTTGACATTAAATAATACACAATTTAATGAAGAATACCTAAATACACATGTAAATATTGTACAATAACATGTCACTTACATTTATTGAAGAGTTGTTGATGTGTGGAGGACAGGAGGAGGGGAGAAGGTGGAGTAGTATGCTAGTGTTTGGAAGGGGAATCCCCTTCCATTAACACTGCAGGTACCAAGTTCTTTTCTGGGGTTACTTCCCTTTTTCTTTTAATGCCACTAGGACCAGCTTGAGAGTCACTGGACCTCTTTCTAACAATAAATTTGTCCAGGGAGCTTTGTGTCTGGCGATTCTTTAACACATCCCTGAAATGACACACCACTGTGTCATTGTACAGGTTGCCAGCACGGCCTTCAACAGCATGGTTAGGGTGATATTCATTCATAAAGCCTTGCACATCACTCCATTTGGCACAGATCTCCCTAATCCTTGAAGAAGGCAATTTCTTCCATCTCTGTTTCACCTCCTCCTCCTCTGAACCATTGTCCTGACCACTGGTCTCTTGTTCCAGTTGCTGTTGAAGCTCTTGCAGATCTTCAGTGGTTAGCTCTTCCTTTTGCTCCTCCACCAACTGTTCCACATCCTCACCACTCACCTCTAACCCCAAAGCCTTGCCCAATTCCACAATTTCTTCCACAACAGGCTCAGGCTCAGGCTCAGGCTCAGGCTCAGCTCAGGCTCAGGCTCAGGCTCAGGCTCAGGTCTGAGGCTCAGCCCCAAAACCTTCAAAATCCCTCTCTAGGACACAGTCTGGCCACAATTTCTCCATGCAGAGTTCAAAGTCCTGGTAGTCACTCCCTCCCAAGCCTTACCTATAAGGTTTACACAATGCAGCATATGGAAATGGTTTTTCCAAAATTCTCTTAGGGTTATATTCATGTCTGTGGTCACATCAAAGCACTTTTGAAACATTGCTTTGGTGTAGAGTTTTAAAGTTGGAAATGACCTGCTGGTCCATGGGCTGGAGGAGAGGAGTGGTATTAGGGGTCAAGAACTTCACTTTGATGAATTTAAACTCCTCCACAATTTTCTCTACCAAGTTTGGAGGATGACAAGGAGCATTGTCCATTATCAGGAGGCACTTAAGTGGCAAATTATTGTCCAATAGATATTTCTTCACACTGGGGCCAAACACGCCATTGAACCAATCTAAGAAAATGTCCTTTGTGACCCAAGGCTTTTTGTTAGACTTCAACATCACACACAAGTTAGACTTGCTGACACCGCATCTGCCAAACACTCGGGATTTTCAAAAGATACACCAGTAAAGGCTTCACTTTGCAATCACCACTGGCATTAGCACAAAGCATCAAAGTTAGCCTGTCTTTCATAGGCTTATGTCCTGGCTGTGCTTTTTCCTCCTGCGTAATGTAGGTCCTGTTGGGCATTTTCTTCCAAAACAGGCCTGTTTCATCACAATTAAACACTTGTTGGGGGAGGAATTGTTCAGCCTCTATGTACTCCTGGAATTCAGGCACATATTTTTCAGCCGCAATTTTGTCAGAACTGGATGCCTCACAATGCCTCACAACACTATGTATGCCACTTCGATTCTTAAATTTGTGAAACCAGCCTCTGCTGGCTTTAAATTCGCTCACTTCAGCACTCGTTGCAGGCATTTTCTTAACGAGATCATCATGCACCTGCCTTGCTTTTTCACATATTAAAGCCTCCGAAACAGTATCTCCTGCTAACTGTTTCTCGTTGATCCACACCAACAACAACCTTTCCACATCTTCCAGCACTTGTGGTCTGTGTTTTGTGATCACAGATGAACCTTTTGCAACAACAGCTTCCTTGATTTTACTTGAATTTTCTTGGCCACAATGGTAGCGATGGCAGAAAAGGGTTTACCATACAGCCTGGCCAGCTCACTGATACGCACTCCACTTTCATATTTTTCTATTATCTCCTTCTTCAGTTCTATCGTACATGTATTTCTGTTCCTCTTTGCCACAGGCTTACCACTAGGATCTTTCCTTGGACCCATGGTAGCTTATTTAGCAGTTGCAAGCACTAAAAACAGTGGAATAATGACAATATACTGGTATGAATGCGTGGGTGTGGGTGGGTGGTCGCTCTCGCTTGTAAACTATAGCACACTGACGCTCCCTGGAGTGCGCGCTCAGCTGGGCGCCACGCGGACACGTCCGGTACGAATGTCGTTACACGAAGCAAACATCGTTACTCGCAATCAATTTTTTTACGTTATAAATATCGTTACTCGAAAATAACGTAAGATGACAGCATCGTAACTCGAGGTACCACTGTATATCGTTTGCCTCCAGCCTCCTCCTCGCTGCAACATTCACAACCCATGCTTCACACCATATAAGTGTGTTAGTATCACTATACTCTCACACATTTCCTTTTTTGTCTCCATGGATAATGTTCTTTGACTTCACAGATGCCTCAATGCAACACCCATCTTTTTTCCCTCATCAATTCTATGGTTCACCTCGTCCTTCATAGACCCATCTGCTGACAAGTCCCAGCTACATAAGCATATGATAATCACATTTAGTATACACTAATAAAATAATAATAATAATAAAAAGAGGAATGTTTTCTGGCATCTTCAACAGGGTGAGACCAAGAAACAACATCAAATTGCAAAATAATAATGCAGAAAGGAAATAAAAAATATTTTTCTATAAATGGTGTCAAGACAGCTGAAGGATCTAATTAAAATAGTATGTGCTACAACTACTGAAAAATGCAAACTTTTTACTTTGTATGACAACTTTAATATGAAAGATGATACATCATGAGAATAACTTTGTTCCCTAACTAAAAAAGTATGGAATATTCATACCAAAGTATTTCTGGATGTAAATGGGAAATGTAGATGAATGACAAGGGCAGCTTTACAAACACATAGGTGAGTTTCAGAGTCTCACCTGTTTATACAAGTCCACATGTCATACTTGTCATTCTGGATAGCTGGGTCTAGTAAGTATTCAAACATTGGCTGAAAGTTAGTTTCTGGAGAACTTCTTACCCTGAAAAATATAGAAAATGTTCCTAAACATTCCATAAATGGTTCAAGTTTTCAAATCCATCACTGATGAATATCTTAAATATACGGAATAATGTTCTAAATGAAAATGTAAGGGAAAAATATATTAAAGATATGAAACTGCCACATAACATGCAATACTGCAAATGTACCACCCTGGAGATATTGTCACCAAAATGTTAAGTAACCCTAGGTATGCATTTTCTTATCATATTATGTTGCCTTTATGTCTCAATAGCTTAACTAGCTGGATGTTTTAAACAATATTATAAGTACAGTGGAACCCCGGTTTTAGTAATTAATAAATTCCAGAGGGCGCTACTAATACTAAATATTACTAATTCCGAATCTATTTTCCCCATAAGAAATAATGGAAATTCAATTAATCCGTTTCAGACACCCAAAGGTAATAAAATAAATTTTGTTTTTACATTAAATTACACAGAAAACAATGAGACATGAAGCATAAAACAGTAATAATTTGACACTTACCTTTATTGAAGAGTTGTTGATGTGTGGAAGATGGAAGGAGGGGAGAGGAAGGAGGAGTTGCTAGTGTTTGGAAGGGAAATCCCCTTCTATTAAGACTTCAGGTACCAAGTTCTTTTCCAGGGTTACTTCCCTTCTTTGTTTTTTAATGCCACTAGGACCAGCTTGAGAGTCACTGGACCCCTGTTGCTCAAAAAAGTGTTCCAGAGAGTTCTGTTTCTGGCGTATGTTTGGAATTGTGCTGGCTACAGGGGTGTGTTTGGGGACAGGACAAGATAGTCCTTCATTATGACACTAATATCAACTCTATGGTTTATTTATCTGTCACAATTAATCTAATATGACATAATAAACAATATTAATAACATAGAAACATAACATATACTCTAGAATGAATAAAATATGTCATTACAAATGTGAGGGCTGGTGTTGTGTTGTTTGTTGTTTGCTGAGGTCAATGGTCACGTGTGGTCATACCTGTCCTAAGCTGTATGGGAATTAGTGTGGGGTGTTACCAAGCACATGGCTAGCTGCAGTGTTTTAGAATCTCAGGTTAAAGTGCTGAAGCAGGAGGTTCTACTTCTTCAGGAGGAAAACAGGAGGCTGAAGCTTCGCCTACGAGGGTTTGGGAGTGAGTGTGAGATGGTTGGTGCTGGTGAGGAGGAAATAGTTACCAACAGTGAGAGTGGCAGCCGCTTTAAGTGGCAAGTGGTTCACAATTCAGGAAGAAGGAAAATAAGGAAGATTAATAGAGAAGATGTGAAGGTAGGAAATCGATTCTCTATTCTCCAGGACAAGTGTACTTCAGTGGTTAATGAGGTTAAAAGTACCACTGACTTCCCTGCTAATCAAGGTAAGAATATTCTGATTGTGGGAGACTCTCAGGTAAGATATATGGACCATGATTTTTGTAACAGAGATAGGAAGGTCAGACAGAGGGTGTGCCTCCCAGGAGCTGGTATTGGTGACATAGTCAGTAGGTTGGTTAATATTGTGTCAGGTAATGGGAACAAGCCCATTATCTGTCTTAGTGCTGGTGGAAATGACATTGGGAAGGGCAGAAGACAGGAGCTACTAGATAAGTAAAGGTCAGCCATAGAAGTACAGTGGTCCCTCAGTTTTCATGCATCTCCAAACTCGAACATTTATGTAAGTGTATTTTCGTAAGTGCTGTTGCAAGTGTATTTTTGGGGGTCTGAAATAGACTAACCTACGTGATATTATTTCTTAAGGAAGTAAATTCGTTCGGTAATGGCACTTGAGCAGCATTCTGGAACGAATTTTCGGAGAAAACCGAGGGACAACTGTAGTTAGGTCTAAGGGAGGGATCCCAATCATATGTAGCATTTTGCCTAGAAAGGGAGTGGGCAATGAATGGATGTCTAGGGCAATTGGTATAAATTACTGGCTAGACAGCTACTGCAAGGAACTTGCAATTCCATTCATTGATAACTGGGACAAATTCTATGGCAAACATGATATGTATGCAAGGGATGGGGTTCATCTCTCTGGGCTGGAGTGGTTGCATTAGCCGATTCGATTGAGGGGGTCATTGGAGACTTGTCTAGGACTTTAAACTGATAGATTATAGAGGTATGGGTGTTTGTGGGAAACAATCAGGCTGTAGTATTAGGCCTGGAAACAGCAGATATTACCAGGATACCTCAGGGATATGTTTAAGACAATATTCAAAATAAAGTTGCTAGTAAAGGCAAAGCAATTGATCAACAAACAAAGATAGTAGAAGGCAATGAGTGACTAGCTCCCTTAAGGTTTACTATACAAATAGTAGGAGTCTAAGAAATAAGATAGATGAGCTAAGATTACTTGAAAGTGCAGGTAATATAGATATTATTGTTATAACAGAGAACTGGTTCAACCTGAAAGATAGAGAAATGCCTTCCGAGTGCAACATACAGGGTTATAAACTATTCCACACTGATACGGTCAACAGGAAGGGTGGTGGAGTGACGATGTATGTTAGAGATAATTTAAATTGTTGTGTTAGACAAGAAATAAGATTAGAAACATCGGACACAGAATCTGTTTGGTTACAGTTTCTCGATAGTCATGAAAAATTAATTTTGGGTGTGATTTATAGGCCCCCAAGCCTGGATAGGGAGCGCAGTAAGCTGCTATGGGACGAAATTCATAAGGCGTCTAGATATGAAAATGTTGTGTTAATGGGAGATTTTAACTTTAGACAAATTGATTGGAACAATGTAACAGGTAATCTTGAGTCTAGTGACTTTCTTGATACGGTTCAGGATTGTTTTTTATAACAGTTTGTGAAAGAACCAACTAGAGGTAGCAACTTGCTTGATTTGGTTCTTGCCAACAAAGAATCACTAATTAATAATCTTGAGGTTAATGAAGAGCTTGGGGAAAGCGATCACAAATCACTTAGTTTCAATATATCATGGAATTACCCAGGTAACTGTAATCAAGTCCCTGTTCCAGACTTTCGCTTAGCCGATTTCATGGGACTGACAAATTACCTAGGTGGGCTAAATTGGGATGACCTGACTATGGATCAGGTAGGTGGTTTTAGTTGCCAATGTGAAGTTTTCCAGAGCGTAGTTCTAGCTGCCCAGACAACTTTTGTTCCAGTAGGGAAATTAGATCTAACAAAAATGATCCTAAATGGACGAACAATAGATTAAAACATCTCATTGGTCAAAAAGAGAGCATATATAGGCATATCAAAAGAGGGAATGAACAGATAAGAAATCATTATTTTCAATTAACCCTTTCGGGGTTATGGTTGTACAAGTACGTTTTACACACTGTGGTTATTGACGTACTAGTACACCTAAATTCTAGCGCCCTCAAATCAAGCAGAAACAGGTTGTTAGGCCTAGATGTGATAGAATGGGTCTGTGCGGTCAGTGTGCAGTAAAACTGCACTACACAGTGCATAATGAGGAAAAAAAAACTCTGACCGTGTTTTTGGTTTAAAACA
Source organism: Cherax destructor (assembly GCA_009830355.1). Lineage (NCBI taxonomy): Eukaryota > Metazoa > Arthropoda > Malacostraca > Decapoda > Parastacidae > Cherax > Cherax destructor. The sequence goes on from WNWK01003639.1 coordinate 107,706, forward strand.
GCGACATTACAGTCTATTTTCGTATGGTATTTATTGTTGTATTCTCGTTTTCTTGGTCTCATTTGATAGAATGGAAGATATATTACAGAAATAGAGATGATTTTGATTGGTTTGACAATAACAAGTATCTTGAAATTGAGCTCAAAGTAGCAAAAATGTTCGATTTTTGACGATGTTCAAGAGAAAACAAATCACACCATGCGTCCAATACACATCAACTGGCGAGTCTAATATTCATGCACAAGTGCTCTGATATTATTTATACCATTTTTACAGTGATGCAGTTGTATACATAACAGTAAATCTATTATTTTGTGAGAATAAAAATAAAAAATGGAAAGCAAAAGTAATGTAAGAGGGGCCTGGAGACGTGACTAATAAACAGAGAAGATGTTATTTTAGTGCCAGGAATGTCTGCCTTGTTTATTATGGACCCTATTTTGAAATTGGCATCATTTGAAATTCGTGTGAAATTGGCCAGATTGCCATTTTCTGACCACTATTTTGGGTAGTTGAAATTGATAAATAGGTGGTTTCTTGTACTCAATTGATAGAAGAAATGGAGTTCTAGCGAAATATCTATAATTTTAGTAGACTGAAACATTGGAATGTGCCGAAAATAGGATTCAAAGTGGGCGAAATCGCCGATGCGTAAGTGTCATGGCTACCGCTAACTTCGCGAAAGCATAATTCCATTAGTTTTCGATCAAATTTCATAATTTTGTGGCGTTATGATCGGAAAAAGGTTCTCTATCATTCCATAAGAAAAAATAATTTTTTTTTTAAATTCGTGGACCCTGAGAACGAGTTTCAGAGAGACCCCTTGGACCCCCAAAGGGTTAGAGAGAGAAATAAAAAAAAGAATAAGAAAAGCAAAAAGGGATTATGAGGCTAAGGTCGCAAGGGATTCGAAGACTAACCCAAAAGGGTTCTTTCAGGTATACAAAAGTAAGATTAGGGACAAGATAGGCCCACTTAAGAGTAACTCAGGACAGATCACGGAGAGTGATAAGGATATGTGTGAAATTTTCAATACTTACTTCCTCTAAGTTTTTACTCAGGAAGATACTAGCGGAATACCAGAAATAATAAATTATGTTGAACAGAAAGATAATAGACTATGCTCGATTGGGGTAACTAGTGCCATGGTCCTCAGACAAATAGAGAAATTAAAACCTAACAAATCCCCAGGCCCTGATGAACTGTTTGCAAGAGTTTTAAAGGAATGTAAAGAGGAACTTAGCAAACCTCTGGCATATCTTTTCAATATATCACTACAAACTGGCATAGTGCCAGACAAGTGGAAAAGGGCAAATGTAATACCTATTTACAATGCAGGTGACAGGTCCTTAGCTTCGAACTATAGACCAATAAGCCTTACCTCCATAGTTGGTAAATTTATGGAATCAATAATTGCCGAGGCAATTCGTAGCCATCTTGAAAAGCATAAATTGATTAATGAATCTCAACACGGTTTTACTAAGGGGGGTTCCTGTCTTACGAATTTACTAACTTTTTTCACTAAGGTGTTTGAGGAGGTAGATCATGGTAATGAATATGATATTGTGTATATGGACTTCAGTAAGGCTTTCGATAAAGTTCCACATCAGAGGCTACTGAGGAAACTTAAGGCACACGGAATAGGAGGTGAAATTTTTTCCTGGGTAGAGGAATGGTTGACAAATAGGCAGCAGAGAGTTTGCATAAATGGAGAGAAATCAGAGTGGGGGCACGTCTCAAGCGGTGTTTCACAGGGGTCAGTTTTGATCCCCCTGTTGTTTACAATTTACATAAACAACATAGATGAGGGAATAAATAGCAACATAAGCAAATTTGCTGATGACACCAAAATAGGCCATCCAATTCATTCTAATGAGGACACTAGAGCACTCCAGGATGATTTGAATAGACTGATGTAGTGGTCGGAGAAGTGGCAGATGCAATTTAATGTAGACAAATGGAAAGTTCTAAATGTTGGGCAGGGCAATAACCATGCCACATATAAACTGAATAATGTAGATCTTATTACTTGTGATTGGTGAGAAGGATTTAGAAGTTCTGGTTAGTAGTAATCTTAAACCAAGACAACAGTGCATAAGTGTTCACAATAAAGCTAACAGAATCCTTGGCTTCATATCTAGAAGTATAAATAATAGAAGTCCTCAGGTTGTTCTTCAACTCTATATATCTTTGGTTAGGCCTCATTTAGATTATGCTGCACAGTTCTGGTCACCGTATTACACAATGGATATAAATGCACTGGAAAACGTACAGAGGAGGATGACAAAGTTGATCCCATGTATCAGAAATCTTCCGTATGAGGTTAGACTGAGGGCCTTGAATCTGCACTCTCTCGAAAGGCATAGAATTAGGGGGGATATGATTAAGGTGTATAAATGGAAAACAGGAATAAACAAAGGGGATGTAAATAGCGTGGTGAAAATATCCAGCCAAGACAGGACTTGCAGCAATGGTTTCAAGTTGGAAAAGTTCAGATTCAGGAAGGATATAGGAAAGCACTGGTTTGGTAATGGAGTTTTTGATGAGTGGAACAAACTCCCGAGTATCATCATAGAAGCTAAGATGTTGTGTAGTTTTAAAAATAGGTTAGATAAATACATGAGTGGGTGTGGGTGGGTGTGAGTTGGACCTGATTTGCTTGTGCTACTAGGTCGGATGCGGTACTAATTCCTTAAGTGGAAGTGACCTGACTACCTGGAGAGGGTTATTTCCAGGTGGGGTGCGGGTGGGTGTGAGTTGGTCCTGACTAGCTTATCCTACTAGGTCAGATGCAGTGCTCCTTCCTTAAGTGAATGTAACCTGACCTGGCTGGGTCGGTGCATTGGCTTAAGCTGGTTGGAGACTTGGACCTGCCTCGCATGGGCCAGTAGGCCTGCTGCAGTGTTCCTTCTTTCTTATGTTCTTATGTGTATAAGGGCCACTGAAAGATAAGCCTTACATAGTGGTGGTGAATGGCAGCAGCAGCAGACGGCAGTGTTGTCAGTCACCCTATACCTCAAAGAACAATGGAGGAGTTAAGTTTCATGTCATCATTTTTCTATCGATTAATGGCTTAACTTACTTGCTACACTGTTAATGCTACACTTTATCGCTGGCTGGCATTATAGCCTTTATCAACTCCTGCTGCTTTAGAATCATAACATATTGTAGAATCACTGAATCACTTAAGAAAACACATTCTCCCCTCTCAGCCCTTTACCAAAGGGCTGGCACTAGGAGCTTTCTTTGGGCCCATGGTGGTTTATTTAGCAGTTGCAAGCACTAAAAACAATGGAATAATGACAAAATGTATGGTATGAATGTGTGGGTGACCGTCACTCGCTGGTAAACAATGGCACACTGACTCTGAATGGAGTGTTGGGCCGTGCGGGCCACGCGTACGTGTCCGGGACGAATTACTAATTCTGAGCAGATCTATGATCACCGAACCAATATTTTTACGAAAAAATGTTACTAATTCTGAATTTTACGAAGTCCGATGACTACGAAAACCAGGGGTCCACTGTATGTTTACCATTCTGCTAACCCCCTAACCTCTGCGGCCCCGCTTCACAATGCTTTGCTTTACTGCATTTCTTCATTTATTCAGACTTCCTACAATAAATATATTCACAACTCACTATAAACTAAGGACAAAAATATTTTAGGTTTAGTAATGTGTGTACTGTATATGCATTTTCTAGGCCTAACTTTATTGTTCACTTAATATATGATAGTGCAAACATGTTATCAAGCATTTATATGCATTTGAAAGTGAAACAAGGCTATGTTTAACTTTACAGAAATTTTTACTTTGCAGCAGTAGCCCAGAACCTAACTTGCTGTATAAGCGAGGCCTTCCTGTATTACTAATTATACCAAGCAATAAGCCTTCACTCGCACTCATAAAAGTGTTTATAAATGTCAACACTGATCCTGAACTAATTCTACTCTCTGATAACAACAGCCATTATACACCAAAATAAGACTCTTATGAGCCAAAGAGAAATCCCAATTAAAGTTGCAGCATTAAACATAAATGAAGCAGTCAGACAGCTGACGGTGAATGTGAAAGTTCAAAATTTAGTGATTGCACTTACATGCAAACCACCAAATTAAAATTTGCAACAGAATTAATATCGGTTGATAAAAACCGAACTCTACCTCAAAAAACTCACAAAACCAGTCTGCATATATCATTCTTCTAAACAGGTTCCATCTTTTTCTTTTTCACACACCTGTTGTCTCCCACCAAGGAAGGGTGATCCTCCCCCACCCCCCAAAAAAAAAAGAAATGCATTCACTATCATTCATTCAATCTCTGTCTTGTCAGAAATGCACCGACATCAGTTCAGATGACCTGATTTGCAACATCCTCACCCCTTATATACGACATTATAACAACTAACAACTAAACTGGAAGAATATAGCAAACACAATGAAAGCAGTGAAAGTCCCAGGAGGAAGTTCACATGAACAGCAATATACAAATGAATAATGTAGACAATGACAAATTTTACCTTTATGCTTACATTGTCAGTTATGTAGATCTATGTGATTGGGGTGAGTGTTGCTCATGCCAATCTACACGTAAATCATGGTGCCTTCAAATTTGGAACGAGAGGCCTGATAGGCCTAGGTATGAGTGAAAGGTTTTGCATGGTCAAAGTATAGTATACAAAAAAAAAAAAAAAATCAGAGCTGCTGCAGTGCATCAAGGAAACAGCATGTTAGTCAACCATTGTTCACTATGGTGTACCGAGTTGATACGCTTACTCCCAAGTGATTATTATTAGACAATGACAATTCCAACATTGAGGATATTGATTCAGGATAAAAATTCTATGGATGTGAGAGGAAACTGAAAAAAAAAATGAGGGGAAATGCTGAGAATAAAGCTAAAATCAATGATGACCCCATGTTCCTCTACCTCTGCCCACAGCATGGCCTCAATGCATCCATGGCATAAACAAAAACTAACATTCTCAAGGGAGTAGTAATGATGATGACAGTGGAGATGAATTTGACTTTTTGGTCACTGACAATGATACAAATGATAGTGATGATGATTATTTGCATGTGAGGAGTCAATTTATGTCAATACACACAATCTGGTAGTGTGACTAGGGTCAACCCCAAGGCATGTTGTAAATCAGTGGACTCGACACCAGCCAGTGATAGAGACAGCAATTATGGTGGTGCTTCCATTGGCATAAGTTGTGCACTGTGGGCCATGCAAGCCACTCATGCAGAATCAGGTGTTGGGACAAAGATGCTTGAGGCCCCAGTGCCAGCCCTGGTATAAAGTCATGTCCCACAACCTGCACCCCAACCACCACTAACTGCATCTGCCCCACACAAACACAACAACAGCTACCACCACTAGCATCATGACCACCATAACCAGTCACACATCTCAAGCAAGCACCACCAGACTGCATCTGGGATTGGTAGGAAGATGCAAATTTTGTGTCAAATCCCCATCAACTTAATAACACACACAGTGGAATTCTGCCAAATTGTACCATGAACAATGACTAAGATGAACTTGATGTCTTTGAACTGTAGTTTTATTTAACCCTTTCACTGCTTGTCATATAGAACTGTCATTGAGGCCAGGGTCAATGACATAGTTCTATGTCATGAACTCAGCTCAATCGATAAGCTGTGCGTGGTAAATTTTGGCCTAGATATGAGAGAATGGGTCTGTGTTGTGAGTGTGCACCATATAAAAAAAAACCTGCCTCACATGGTCCATGATGGGAAAAACAAAACTGTGACCAAGTGAATGGTTTAACGAAGTGACTTTGAAGAGTTTTCTCAGACAGTTTTTATGGATTTATTGACTGTTTCTTGGAATAATTTGATAGAATGGAAGACATATTACTGAAATAGAGATGATTTTGATTGGTTTCAAGACTGAAAGTAGCTTGAAATTAAGCTCAAAGTAGTGTAAACATTCGACTTTTGCCAGTAATTCAGAGGAAAGGTAAGGCCTCCCCTACAATCCCCAATCTGTTTTATGGGCAATTAGTATGTCTGATTCAATTATTATGATGCTGTAAACCATGACCAATCTTTTCTGTTTATTTTTATTATCCAAGAAATAGATTAAATTTTTTTGTGTGTGAAGAAGAATTCAAAATAGAAGACAAGTGTAATACAGTGAAACCTCGGTTTTTGTCATTAATTCGTTCCAGAAAGTCTGACAAAAACGAATTCAACGAAAACTGAAGCAATATTTCCCATAAGAAATAATGAAATCCAATTAATCTGTTCCAGACACCCAAAAGTATTAACAAAAATACATTTTATAGAGAATAACTATAGTTTTACATACAGAAAACAATGAGAAATAAATATAAAGGACTAATGAAATGGATAAATGAACATTTAATATCACTTTTACCTTTACCAAAGACTCTTGTTGGCATATGGAAGAAGCGAGGAGGAAAGAGGGAGGAGGAGAGGTTATTGGTTGGAAGGGAAATCCCCATCCATAAGGACTTCAGGTAACAAGTCCCTATCTGGGGTTACTTCCCTTCTTTGTCTTTTACTGGCACTGGACCCCTGTCGCACAAAAAATCTGTCCAGAGAGGTCTGTTTCTGGTGTCTCTTTAACCCTTAAACGGTCCAAACGTATATATACGTTAGTACTGCTACTGCCCCAAACGTATATTTACGTTTTATTTTTCCTGCCTCCAAATTTGGCATGACTGGCCTGAGATGCCTGGTCAGCACAGAATGGGTCTTAACACTCGGTGTGCACCATATTAAAAAATTCTGGGACCACTTAGTACCTTATGGGAGCACCAGTTAAATTGAGCGCCAGCTACAGCAAACACTGCAGCAAACACCAAGGATTCACTGATTTCATGTCATATTAACACTCCCCTTTGAAGTGGAAAGTGATGTCGGCAGGCTGGCAGGCCAGCTGGCTGCCTGCCTGCCTGGCCACCTGGCTGGCAAGCAGCTGGTTGGCCACCTGGCTGGCCAGGTGGCCAGCCAGGTGGATTTGAGGCCAGGTGGCCTCAAATCAAGCAGGAGAAAGCTGGTAGGCCTACATGTGAGAGAATGGGTCTGTGTTGTCAGTGTGCGCAGTATAAAAAAAAATCGGGCAGCCAGTGGTGCATTGTGGGAATGCCATTTCAGTAGTCCTTGTTCAGAATGCCTAGCGGTAAGAATTATCTGACTCCTTGGCGCATCTGGGACTGTTCTCTTCCTCAATAATAGCTCTAACACAGATGGAAGTGTCTCTGAAGATAAATTTCATGGTTTTGAGGAGTTTGTGACCAAAAGAAATGCCCAGGATACCAGAAGGAAGGAAGGAAGGAAGGAAGAAAGAAAGAAAGGAAGGAAGGAAGGAAGAGATGAGAGAAAGGAAGGAACAAAAAAAGTAAGAAAGGAAGGAAGAAATAAAGGAAGGAATGAAGGAAGAAAGGAAGGCAGGAAGGAAGAGATGAGAGGAAGGAAGGAAGGAAATATGTAAGAAAGGAAGGCATAAAGAAAGGAAGGAATGAAGGAAGAAAAAAAGCTAGGAAGGTAGGTATGAAGGAAAGGAAGGAGGTTGTGGGGAAGAAGACATGGGTCCCCTTTTGTGTTGACAGATTGACAGGCAGTGTGGGTGGTGAGTAATGGTATAATATGTCATTTTGACAGCTGCCTTACCCTGACTCAGCAAATTTAGATGTCCACACACACACACACACACACACACATAGCTTGGAGATTTGAAGTGCTAATTGCAGTTGATGGAAAGTGTCCAGTCATTATATATGTGTATATATATTATAGAACAATAGTAATAAAAAAATTTTTATTGTTGGTTGGTGTAAACAATATAATGATACTAATGTTTGTGCGATTATTGTGTTGCATACAATGAGTGTATATATATACATTGCACCTTACTTTGGTCTCACAGGCCACATAAGTTACGTAAAAAATAAAATAGTGAAAAAAGACAAGAAACATACGAAAGGAAGTAAACCAAAGTTTACTGGGTGAGCGGCATTCGCCGCTGTTGCCATAAGCGGCTCATTTTTTCCCAACTTTACGCCTCTATATCTCGGTAAGTACTGATCGCAAAATTTTTGGGGGGGGATTTAAACAATCAGAAAAACAATCTTAACATCTTGATAAGAAAAAATAATTTTTTTTTAATATTTCCCGACATAGAATGACAGTTTCAGAGAGGGGCCTCCGACAGTCAAAGGGTTAATCACTGAAGAAGGCGCGTTCTCCCCTCTTTCTTCCTCCTCCTCTTGAATTCTATCATGTTTCTCGCCTTCTTTATCAAAGGGCTGGCACTCAGAACTTTCTTTGGCCCCATGGTGGCTTATTTAGCAGTCGCACTCAATAAACAAGCACAAAATAACAATGGATTATAACGAAATGTTTCGGATGAACACGCAGGGTAATGGTCACTTGACAAGAAACAAAGCCAGACTGACTCACAATGCGTGGGTTGCTTTGTGTGGGCGCGAGGAGGCGGACACGGTGGACCGACGAAAACCAAGGTGACGATACAAAAATTGGGACAAAATTTTGATGAAAAAAGTAGGCGAAAACTGAATTCGACGAAAACCAGGGCAAACGAAAACCAAGGTTCCACTGTATAGGAAAGGCTTAGGGATTGACTAATGAACTGTAGAAATATTGTTTAAGTGCGAGGAATGTTTACACTATTTATTATGAACTTTATTTTTAAATTGGTATTTTTTTTAATTTTGTGTGAAACTGGCCAAATTACTGACTTCTGTGCACTTTATAGGATAGTTAAAATAATTAAATGGGTGATTTCTTGTGCTCGTTCAATAGAACGGAAGGCATAATAGCAAAATAGCTAAAAATTGGGTTGAATGGAACAATGTAATTGACCTAAAATAGAACTCAAAGTAAGCAAAACTGGTGTGTAAATTATGCCAAGATTGCTAACTTTGTGCCTGCGTAATTCTGTAAATTTTCCATCAATTTCCATACTTTTGGTTTCATTACCTTCCAAAGAGGATTCCCTACCATTTCAGAAGAATTTTTTTTTTTAAAGTGGACACTGAGAGCAATATTAATTTTGGGGGTCTGAACAACAAAAGGGTTAAAAAAAAAAAGATACATTGGTGACACTTTTAGTGACTATAATAAAGCTCAAGTAAAGACACTGGACATAAAAGGGATCTTCTAGTCCACATTAGTGCCACCAAACTGACAAAAAACTAAAAATGCAGAAAAACATATACAGTGGTACCTCAAGTTACGATATTTTTTCGTTCGAGAATGCTGTTCAAGTGCCATTACCAAACGAATTTATCCCCATAAGGAATAATGTAAAATAGACTAGTCTTTTGCACCCCCAAAAATATACTTAGAAAAGCATTTAAAAAAATAAACTTACATAAAAGGGCGATTTTGGGGACCATCGTAACTTGAGGTACCACTGTATTAATATGCAGTATGTGACAACTCCTGAAGATTCCATTGTGGGATCAACAGACTTCAATTTTATGTATTCATATCTCAGTAATTGCTGACCTAAATTCAATTCTATTTAATTTATTACCTTTAGAAATTTAAGCTCTTCATTTTCAGAGGATTTTTTTTACATTGTGACACAAAAGTGACATTTAATTTACAGTCCCTTGACAGTGAAAGGGTAAGGCTAGCCAAAGGTGGAACCAATCAGACTGGAAAATATTCTCACCTTCATTTTCACAAATAACTTGATCTAGTGTAGAACATGATGTTGTAGAAAGCATCAAACTTTGACAGTAACCTAACTGAAATTCAGACATTCATAGACACCACAGCAGCTAAACACAGATCTTTGTGAGTGTTTTTAACAAATTAAATTTCAACAAATATTAACAGTGGACCCTCGGTTTTCGTTGAAAATTCTTTCCAGAATGCTGTTTGAGTGTCATTACCGAACGAATTTGTTCCCATAAGAGCATATGTAAATTAGATTAGTCGTTTCAGACCCCCAAAAGTACACTTACAAAAGCACTTACAAAAATACATTTACATAATTGTTCAAGTTTGGAGGTGCACGAAAACCGAAGGTCCACTGTACTGTAGGTTAGGAAGGCATTATCAGTAACATAAACTAAGACCTTCAGAGGTTGAACACAATGGCACCAGAAACATAGAAAATACTTTTTTGCCTTATGCATTAATTTTTTTTTTCAACAAGTCAGCTGTCTCCCACCAAGGCAGGGTGACCCAAAAAGAAAGAAAATCCCCAAAAAGAAAATACTTTCATCATCATTCAACACTTTCACCTCACTCATACATAATCACTGTCTTTGCAGAGGTGCTCAGATACTACAGTTTAGAACAGTCCCTCCAAACTGTCACTATCCCAGACCCCTCCTTTAATTAAAGTGCAGGCATTGTACTTCCCATTTCCAGGACTCAAGTCCGGCTAAATCAATAAACGGTTTCCCTGAATCCCTTCACTAAATATTACCCTGCTCACACTCCAATAGCTCCTCAGGTCCCAAAAACCATTCGTCTCCATTCACTCCTATCTAACACGCTCACACACGCTTGCTGGAAGTCCAAGCCCCTTGCCCACAAAACCTCCTTTACCCCTCCCTCCAACCTTTTCGAGGATGACCCCTACCCCTCCTTCCTTCCCCTACAGATTTATACACTCTCCAAGTCATTCTACTTAGATCCATTCTCTCTAAATGACCAAACCACCTCAACAACCCCTCTTCAGCCCTCTAATACTTTTAGTAACTCCACACCTCCTCCTAATAAATTATATACAATTATTTACTCTGATTTCCTTGATAAAGCTCCAGCCTTGCCAATATTAATCCTTATTTCTTCTATATTACAATACTGACTGCTAAAGGCCTGGTCACAGACTGGGCAGCGGGGGCGTTCACCCCCGAAACCCTCTCCATGTATACTCCAGGTAAAACCTTAAGAAAAATACAGCATTACTATGAAATTACTGTCACTGGTAACAAAAATTAACGTGCTTTTTTACTTTTTAATTACTTAAGAGATGAATTTTAATTAAAACTATAGCTCTTGGCAGAAAAAACAAAATAGTAATGTCAAATGCTGATTTAATAGCTCTCTGAAATATACTAACCTGAGGGCTTCAACACGATAAACAGAAAGAACGTAAATGCACTGAGCAAATGATAATTTGTTAACAATCTGCGTAACATCAGCAGGATGTTCAAGTAGACTAAGAATCTGCTGACGGAGCTCATTTAATTCACTCTGCAATCGAGAAATAAAATTTCATTACTAAAAACACTATGGTTTAAACACACATGCACAGAGTAAAGGTGGTAAAAGCAGGAGTACATGAACTCATTTGTGATTACCTATTTGAAGTATCAGTAGTTAAGCTAAGCTCCTCATGTCTCATCTTCAGTGTTTACCTAGTTATACAGTATATATTTCTTATACATGTATAATTAATCTACCATTTGTACAGAAAAAAAATTTAGTCTACACACTTAGGGATTTACTTTTTTTCTCTATAAAATTTTGGCCTCTTGTTCATCCTTTTGATGATGTCAAAAATTTCTTTTGCCTGAAATATATTGTATAATTAGTGGCTTTCTTTCGTGTCTACTATTGTATTACCACATTTAAACAACATTATTTGTACAGCTTAAATAATTAAACCAAGGTAAAAAAAGATGAGTGCTGAACCGAGGAGTCTGTGGAGACAAAGAACGTTATCCATGGAAGCAAAGAGGGAAATGTATGAAAGTATAGTGGTACCAATGCTCCTACTATATGGGTGTGAGGTATGAATGGTGAATGTTGCAACAAAGAGAAGGCTGGAGGCAGTGGAGATGTCGTGTCTGAAGACAATGTGTGGTGTGAATATTATGCCGAGAATCTGTAGCTTTGAGATTAGGAGGAGGTGCAGGGTTTCTAAAAGTATCCAGAGTGCTGAGAAGGGATTGTTGAGATGGTTCAGACATTTAGAGAGGATGGAACAAAATAGAATGACTTACAGGATTTATAACTCTGTGGTGGGAGGAAGGCAGGGAAGGGATCATCCTAGAAGGGGTTGGAGGGAGGGGGTAAATGAGGTTTTGTGTGCAAGGGGCTTAGACTTCCAGCAGGTTGAGCGTGTTAGATAGGGGAGAGTAGAGGCAAATGGTTTTTATGACTTGATGTGCTGTTGGAGTGTGAGCAAAGTAACATTTATGAAGGGATTCAGGGAAACTGGTTAGCCGGACTTGAGTCATGGAGATGGGAAGTACAGATATGCTGCAGCTTTTTAACTGTAGTGTCTGCACGCCTCTGGGAATACAGTGATGGAGTGAGTGATGATGAAAGTGTTTCTTCTTTTTCAGGCCACCCTGCCTTGGTGGGAAATGGCCAATGTGTTAATAAAAAAAAATTATTATCTATGTTCTCAAGTCCTTCTATGATCTGTTATATGGTTAGAATATCTTTCCTTTTCTTCCTTATTAACCATTTTACAATAGGACTTTTGAATTTTCAAATTTATCTACATTATTTCTTTTAAGTTTGTACACCATACTTCTGCTGCAAATTCTAATTTTGGTCTAATGTATGTTATGAATACATCTGAAGACTATTTCCAGGTTTACCAGATTAGTGAATAAGTGTCTCATTACTTCATTAATGTGATTTTTTTTAGTTACAATCTATTGCTTATAATCACTCCTAGATTAATATCTTTTTCCAATGCTTTCAATATTTTTTCATGTACTATATTTTACATAAGGCCTGTTACTTCCTTCCTTCTATTTACCATACATGGAACTTTTTTTTTTTTAACATGGTGGTTGTCTCCCACCGAGGCAGCATGACCCAAAAAAGAAAGACTATCACTTTCTTGCCAGAGGCGCGCCGATACGACAGTTTAGATGTCCCTCTAAACAGCAAATATCCCAAACCTCTCCTTTAGAGTGCAGCCATTATACTTCCCACCTCCAGGACTCAAGTTTGGTTAACTGGCAAATACTTTCATAAATTACCTTGTTCATACTCTAACAGATCATAGAGTCCCAAAAACATTAAATTCCACTCTTCAACTGTCATTTCATTTGCTCAATTTATCCAAACCTTCCATTAAGGATCATTAAGGATTTATAGTTATATTTTATTACCTTACTTATTTTGCATAGGATTCTTGCATCATCTTCAAACATGTTCAAAAAGACTCTTTATTTCCTCTGGTAATTCATTCATATAAATTTAAAACATTATTAACCCTTTGGGGGTCGGTGCCGTACTAGTACGTTTTACAAGCAGGGGTTGGTGCCGTACTAGTACGCCCAAATTCTAGCGGCCTCAATTTAAGCAGAAAACGTCTGGTAGGCATACATATGAAATAATGGGTCTGTGTGGTCAGTGTGCGCAGTATAAAAAAAATCCTGCAGTACACATACTGCATAATGAGAACAAAAACTCTGCCCGTTTTTTTCGATTAAAACAGCGACTTTGCAGTCGATTTTCGTATGGTATATATTGATGTATTCTCGTTTTCTTCGTCTCATTTGATAGAATGGAAGATATATTACAGACATAGAGATGATTTTGATTGGTATGACAATGACAAGTACCTTGAAATTGAGCTCAAAATAGAGAAAATGTTCGATTTTTGACGATGTTCAAGAATAAACAAATCACACCATGCCTCCAATACACATCAACTGGCGAGTCTTATATTCATGCACAAGTGCTCTGATATTATTTGTACCATTTTTACAATGATGCAGTTGTATACATAACAGTAAATCTTCTATTTTTTGTGAGAATAAAAATTCAAAAAGAAAAGCAAAAGTAATGGAACAGGGGCCTGGAGACGTGACTAATGAACAGAGAACATGTTATTTTAGTGCCAGGAATGTCTGCCTTGTTTATTCTGGACCCTATTTTGAAATTGGCATCGTTTGAAATTTGTGTGAAATTGGAAAATTGTCATTTTCTGACCACTATTTTGGGTAGATGAAATTGGTAAATAGGCAGTTTCTTGTACTCAATCGATAGAAGAAATGGAGTTCTATCGAAATAGCTATAGTTTTAGGAGACTGAAACAATGGAATTTGTCGAAATTAGGGCTCAAAGTGGGCAAAATCGCCGATGCGTAAGTGTCATGGCTACCGATAACTTCGCGAAAGCATAATTCCGTTAGTTTTCGATCAAATTTCATCATTTTGGTGGCGTTATGATCGGACAAAGATTCTCTATCATTTCATAAGAAAAAAATAATTTTTTTTTTTTCCAAAAACTTTTCGACCCCAGGAACACTTTCCTGAGAAGGCCTGTCGACCCCCAAAGGGTTAAGGCAAATATTATCCTTCTGGAAACAATTACCCATGAAGACATTTGTTCTTTTATCACTGTGTGAGTTTTCATCAAACAGAAAAACTCTTAACCATTTCTCCAATGTTTTCTAGTTTTAACCCATCAATTTCTTATAGTTAAATGATTCCTGTGATTGCTGTAGTAGCTTACAAGATCTGACATAAAATCCTATATGTCAATAATTTGACAGTTTTTTTTTTTTTTTTTTGTACTTTTCAAGTACAGTGGACCCTCGGTTAACGAACACCCCGGAAATCGTGCAATTATGTAAGTATAATATTGTAAGTGCTTGTGGAAGTGTATTTTTGGGGGTCTGAAATAGACTAACCTAAATGACATTTTTTCTTAAGGAAGTAAATTCGTTCGGTAAAGCTAATTGCTCAATATCAAACATTCCCAGCAAAGTAGAATAATCACTTAACGAAAAAACCTGACTAATCAATTGAATGTAAAACCTGTTATGAATATTACATACTTAGCTAATTATTTCCACAACACTTACATTATAATGACCACGTAAACTAACTGCAATGAAATTAATTGTTTTAAATTGTTATCTCACTCAATTAGTTGCATTGCTACAATTAATTGATATGTTCAACTTATATTCAAACTTTATAACTTAGATATGCAACTTTACTTATTTTATAAATTATCAACCATAACTTTTTACCATGTAGTCTAGAATTACGTAGTCCTAAGAATGCCTGCAATGCACAGCATATTAGGGGCTTTTGGCATGTACATCTCATTAATAACTAAGTAATAACTATGTAATAACTATGTATAACTAGGTCTACCATATATAATTGTACAATGTCTCAATAAAGTATTTTATTTATTTAGTTTTATTTTATTTTAATGGCACTTGAGCAGGCTTCTGGGATGAAGTTTTTTCGTTAACCGAGGGTCCACTGTATTTTATAAGTTTTTTCTCTTGATTTTCTCAACTGTTCTCTTAGTGACATTTCTCGATGAAACAGGCACATACGTATATAGTTTAGTGTGTGTTCCCTATCAACATTTTAGAATATCTGCACAATGTTTTCCATTTTCTCTATTACTAATTTACCTTCCAGTGATAAAACGCAAAAAATTCAAGTGCAGATAGTTTTTATGCATATTCTTTTAAAACCTTCAGTAATATTTTGTCTAGTCATATCTTTAGTCAATGAGAAAATATGGCTAACTCAGCATAAAAAGCACTTAATGACTAATTTCTCAGAATACTTTATCTACACTAAGTAATATTTTATTCTATTTAGTTTCCCTTCCTGTCTTTGAACAGCATACTACCTCCTTTCCTATAAAAATCTACCTCAATTTTACTTGTTTTTTCCTCTTACAAGTCATACCTTCCAACATACATTACCTCCAAAAGAATATGATTGAAAAATTGGTTCAGCTCTGTTGCTATATAAAAAAAATTTCATTTCTTCATTCTTCATCATTTACTTTCTTTGGTCACTCCATCAAGGTAGAGTGACCCTAAAAAAAAAGGAAGCACATTTACCATCATTCATTCAATCACTGTCTTGCCAGAAATGCTGACATTACAATTTAGATTACCCCTCCTTCATAGCGCAAGCCCTGCCCTTTTCACCCCCAGGTGAAAATCAATTAATAAATGTTACTTTGTTCACATTCGAACAGCACATCCATTTAAAAACACTTCTCTCCACTTAAAATCTTTTGTACCCATTTAACATGCTCACACAAGCATGCTGGATGATCAAGCCCCTACAACTCAAGTCTCCTTCACCCCCTCCCTCCAACCATTCCTGAGATGACTTCCTCCCCCAACTATTCAAGAGATGACCTCCTCCCTCCAACCATTCCTGAGATGACCCCCTCCTTCCAACCATTCTGAGATGACCACCTCCTTCCAACCATTCCTGAGATGACCTCCTTCCAACCATTCCTGAGACCTCCTTCCAACCATTCCTGAGATGACCCTCCTTCCAACCATTCCTGAGATGACCCCCTCCTTCCAACCATTCCTGAGATGACCCCCTCCTTCCAACCATTCCTGAGATGACCTCCTCCTTCCAATCATTCCTGAGATGACCCCCTCCTTCCAACCATTCGTGAGATGACCTCCTCCCTCCAACCATTCGTGAGATGACCCCCTCCTTCCAACCATTCCTGAGATGACCTCCTCCTTCCAACAATTCCTGAGATGACCCCTCTTTCCAACCATTCCTGAGATGACCCCTCCTTCCAACCATTCTGAGATGACCCCGTCCTTCCAACCATTCCTGAGATGACCCCTCCTTCCAACCATTCCTGAGATGACCCCTCCTTCCAACCATTCCTGAGATGACCCCTCCTCCAACCATTCCTGAGATGACCCCTCCTTCCAACCATTCCTGAGATGACCCCTCCTTCCAACCATTCCTGAGATGACCTCCTCCTTCCAATCATTCCTGAGAAGACCCCTCCTTCCAACCATTCCTAAGATGACCTCCTCCCTCCAACCATTCCTGAGATGACCCCCTCCTTCCAACCATTCCTGAGATGACCTCCTCCTTCCAATCATTCCTGAGATGACCCCCTCCTTCCAACCATTCCTGAGATGACCCCCTCCTTCCAACCATTCCTCAGATGACCCCCTCCTTCCAACCATTCCTGAGATGACCCCTCCTTCCAACCATTCCTGAGATGACCCTCCTTCAAACCATTCCTGAGATGACCCCTCCTTCAAACCATTCCTGAGATGACCCCCTCCTTCAAACCATTCCTGAGATGACACCCTCCTTCCAACCATTCCTGAGATGACCTCCTCCTTCCAACCATTCCTGAGATGACCCCTCCTTCCAACCATTCCTGAGATGACCCCCTCCTTCCAACCATTCCTGAGATGACCTCTTCCTTCCAACCATTCCTGAGATGACCCCCTCCTTCCAAACATTCCTGAGATGACCCCTCCTTCCAACCATTCCTGAGATGACCCTCCTCCAACATTCCTGAGACTCCTTCCAACTATTCCTGAGATGACCTCCTCTCCTCCACATTCCTGAGATGACCTCCTTCCAACATTCCTGAGATGATCCCCTTCCAACCTGGACTCCTCCTCCAACTATTCCTGATGACTCCTCTTCACGATCCTGAGATGACTCCTCTTCAACTATCTAGATGACCCTCCTTCCAACATTCCTGAGATGACCCCCTCCTTCCAACCATTCCTGAGATGACCCCCTCCTTCCAACCATTCCTGAGATGACCTCTCCTTCCAACCATTCCTGAGATGACCACCTCCTTCCAACCATTCCTGAGATGACCCTCCTTCCAACCATTCTGAGATGACCTCCTTCCACCTCAGGTCCTTCAACCATTCTTGATGATATTCCTCCTCCAACCATTCCTGGTGACCTCCTTCCAACCATTCCTGAGATGACCCTCCTTCCAACCATTCCTGAGAGTAGATTCCTGAAACCTCTCTTCCAACCATTCCTGAGATGACCCTCCTTCCAACCATTCTTGAGATGACCCCCTCCTTCCAACCATTCCTGGGATGACCTCCCTTCCAACCATTCCTGAGATGACCCCTCCTTCCAACCATTCCTGAGATGACCTCCTCCTCCAACCATTCCTGAGATGACCCCTCCTTCCAACCATTCCTGAGATGACCTCCTCCTTCCAACCATTCCTGAGATGACCTCCTCCCTCCAACTATTCCTGAGATGACCTCCTCCTTCCAACCATTCCTGAGATGACCTCCTCCCTCCAACTATTCCTGAGATGACCTCCTCCCTCCAACTATTCCTGAGATGCCCTCCTCCCTCTAACTATTCCTGATGACCTCCTCCCTCCAACTATTCCTGAGATGACCTCCTCCCTCCAACCATTCCTAAGATGACCTCCTCCTTCCAACCATTCCTGAGATGACCTCCTCCTTCCAACTATTACCAGGATGACCCTCCAACCTTCCACCCCAGATTTATACCTTTTCATCATGTAATCCCTTTAAACCCCAAACCACCTCAGAAACCCAACCTCAGCCCTCTGAATTATACCCTTGGTAACTCCACCCAATATTCTAATTTCTGCTCATTCAACCCTCTACATAATATTCACAACACACATTTTTCTCAAACATGACATCTCCAATGCCTTTAACCCCATTCTTACTGCAATGTTCAAAGACCATGGCTCAGACCCATATAAAAATATTGGTACCACTATACTCTAGAATTAAGAATTACTTTATTTTAGTTCTCTCTTCCTCTGATAGATCTTGTGTAATTGATATATCCTGGCAGTCTACATGTTTCCTGATAATTCTGACTCTTTTTTAGCAATTCTTCCTCATGCATGATCAGAGTGAGTGTTAGCCATAGTGATAAGGAAGATGCCATATAGTAAATTGAATATTGTTGGGAGAACTATTTACACAACAGTAATTTATGTTACTGTTCATCTTGAAATCTACTTCCATCTTTCATTTATCAATTTTTACAGTTTTCATTAAAAAGCAATCTGACAACAAAAACAAGAATACAAATTCAGTTTAAAACTTTTAATTATTTCTTAGTACAGGTTGACCATCACTAATCCGGCATCATCAGGACCTGTAGGGTGCTGGATTACTGATTTTGCTGGATTAGGTTAGAATACACTTAACACAACGGCGATATTTATGCATCAGCGATTTCACCCACTTTAGGCCCTATTTTTAGCCCATTCCGTTGTTCGAGTCTAACTCATAGCTATTTCGCAAATATTCCTTCTATTCTGTCGATTGAGTACAAGAAACTGCCCATTTACCTATTTCAACTACCCAATAAAGTGGTTAGTAATCGGTAATTTGGCCAATTTCACACAAATTTCAAGAGATGCCAATTTCAAAATTGGGTCCAGAATAAACAATGCAGACATTCCTGGCACAAAAATAACATTTTCTCTGTTCATTAGTCACGTCTCCAGGCCCCTCTTATATTACGCTTGCTTTCCATTTTGAATTTTTACTCACACAAAAAATAGAAGATTTACTGTTATGCAGACTACTGCATTATTGTAATAATTGTATAAATAAGTTCAACCCATTCACGACTGCGTATTAGACCGGCCAGTCGGACACGTATTGGAGGGTGATGTCATTTGTTTACTCTTGAACATCTGCAAAAATCGAACATTTCCGCTAATTTGAGCTCAATTTTAAGGTACTTTCCGGCATGAAACCAAACAAAATTATATCTATTTCTGTAATATATCTTCCATTCTATCAAATGAGACCAAAAACGAGAATACAACCATATAAACCATGCGAAAATATAGTGCAAAAGTCACTGTTTTACATAAAAAGCACGGTCGTTGTTTTTTCTCATTATGCACTGCGTGCTGCAAGATTTTTTTTTATACAGTGTACACTTACCACACAGACCTATTCTCTCATATGTAGGCCCAAATTTACCAGTCACAGCTTATCTGAGTGAGCTGAGCTCATGGCGACCGACAGTGGCTTCAAAACCACCTTATCTTTTGTGGATAATGTATGGTGTATCCTAGGTAGGAGGTTGGTAGACAGCAACCACCCAGGGAGGTACTACCGTCCTGCCAAGTGAATGTAAAACAGAAGTCTGTAATTGTTTTACATGATGGTAGGATTGCTGGTGTCTTTTTCTGTCTCATAAACATGCAAGATTTCAGGTATGTCTTGTGACTTCTACTTACATTTAGGTCACACTACACATTCATGTACTGGGGTATATATATATATACACACCCCTATGGGTTTTCTTCTATTTTCTTACTAGTTCTTGTTCTTATTTCCCCTTATCTCCATGGGGAAGTGGAACAGAATTCTTCCTCCGTAAGCCATGCGTGTCGTAGGAGTCGACTAAAATGCCAGGAGGAAGGAGCTAGTAACCTCTTCTCCTGTATACATTACTTAAGTTAAAAAGATAAACTTTCATTTTTCTCTTCGGGCCATCCTGCCTCGGTGGGAAATGGCCGATTTGTTGAAAGAAGAAGTACGTATGGTGTATGTGTTTTACACAACGAGAAGCATTTCTTTTATTCGTTGGAACCATGGCTAAGGCTAAAAGTGAGCAGGTTATAATAATAAATGGAGAAAAGAAATTGGAATGAATTAAGTAGCAAGTAGCGCCACCAAACAGTAGCGGCTGGTTGGTGAGGCAACCCCAGAAATTTGAAACTATACTAGCCGAACTTAGTGCTGGATTACTGATGGAACCGGATTACTGATTGCCAGATTAGTGATGGCCAACCAGTACATACATAAATTAATTTTATACATTTTTTATTTCATAGTTCTGCACATGCAAGTGACACAATACACACAATGAAAGGAAAAAATAAAATTATTAAAATTAAAAATTTTAGTAATGATAAAATTTCTCTATGAATTACTTACAACTGAAACAGAATCATCGCGCACTGCATAGGTATACTTGAGTTCCTTCATCTCCGAGCGGTGCTTTGTGTGGGAAAGCAAGAGAGGAGATGTAACTGCAATATCACAGACAGCCATATGCCACTCTGCCGGCCACAACCCTGCAGAAGAGCAACACCACAGTTACATAGGAATACATACTTTTTTTTTAACACATCGACCGTTTCCCACCGAGGCAGGGTGACCCAAAAAGAAAGAAAAATACTTTCATCATCATTCAACACTTTCACCAACACTCATACATAATCACTGTTTTTGCAGAGGCGCTGAGATATGACAGTTTAGAAGTTCCTCCAAATTGCCAATATCCCAAACCGCTCCTTTAAAGTGCAGGCATTGTACTTCCCATTTCCAGGACTCAAGTCTGGCTAACCTTCCTTAATAATTCCTTTACTCCATTACTATTACTTAAATGAGTGAAAGAAGTGAATTTCATTTCACAAATTACATACTCATTTACATAAATAATAACTAGATACAATTTGCTTAATCCATATGATTGTACGATATATCTCCAAACCCTAATAATCCCTCTTTCACATATGAAAAGATATTCTAGAGATTGATTGTAATTACCATGATTACAGTGGATCCCCGGTGTTCGTGATTTTTTTCGTTCCAGAATGCTGTTCAAGTGCCATTACCAAACGAATTTATTCCATAAGGAATAATGTAAATTAGACTAGTCCTTTTAGACCCCAAAAAATACACTTACAAAAGCACTTACAAAAATAAACTTACATAAAAGGGTGAGTTTGGGGCATCACGAACACCGAGGGTCCACTGTACAGTGGTCCCTCGATTTACGTAATTAATCCGTTCCAGGAGCTATTTCTCAACACAAAACTTTCGTAATTCGAAACCTTATTTCCCATAAGAAATAATGTAAATACAATTAATCCGTTCCACCCAAAAATATTCACATACTAAATAATAAAAAACAATATATATACAGTGGTCCCCCGCCTAACGAGCACCCCGGAAATCATACAATTATGTAAGTATAATACAGTGGTCCCTCGGTTTTCGTGCATCTCCAAACTCGAACATTTATGTAAGTGTATTTTCGTAAGAGCTGTTGCAAGTGTATTTTTGGGGGTCTGAAATAGACTAACCTACGTGACATTATTTCTTAAGGAAGTAAATTCGTTCGGTAATGGCACTTGAGCAGCATTCTGGAACAAATTTTCAGCGAAAACCGAGGGACCACTGTATTGTAAGTGCTTGTGGAAGTGTATTTTTGGGGGTCTGAAATAGACTAACCTACGTGACATTATTTCTTAAGGAAGTAAATTCCTTTGGTAATGGCACTTGAGGAGGTTTCTGGAATGAATTTTGCTTGTTAGGCGGGGGACCACTGTATATACATTTACTTACGTTTATTGAAGAGAGTTGCAGACATCTGGAAGATAGGGTAATGAGGTAATGAGTAATGAAGGTCCTGTTGGGCATTTTCTTCCAAAACAGGCCTGTTTCATCACAATTAAACACTTGTTGGGGAGGAATTCTTCAGCCTCTACAAAGGGGAATCCCCACTCCCTGCCTTCCTGCTACAGTCCCTGCCTTCCTGCTACACTCCCTGCATGCCTGCTACACTCCCTGCATGCCTGCTACACTCCCTGTATGAATGCTACACTCCCTGCATGAAAGCTACACTCCCTGCATGAATGCTACACTCCCTGCATGAATGCTACACTCCCTGCATGAATGCTACACTCCCTGCATGAATGCTACACTCCCTGCATGAATGCTACACTCCCTGCATGAATGCTACACTCCCTGCATGCCTACTACACTCCCTGCATGCCTGCTACACTCCCTGCATGAATGTTACACTCCCTGCATGAATGCTACACTCCCTGCATGAATGCTACACTCCCTGCATGAATGCTACACTCCCTGCATGAATGCTACACTTCCTGAATGAATGCTACAATCCCTGAATGAATGCTACACTCCTGCATAATGCTGCATGAATGCTACACTCCTGCATGATGCTACACTCCGCTGCATCCTGCATTCACTCCCTGCATGACCTGCTGACACTCCCTGCATGATGCTACACTCCCTGCATGGAATGCTACACTCCTGCATGAATGCTACACTCCCTGCATGAATGCTCACACTCCTGCATCGAATCTGCACTCCCTGCATGCCTGCTACACTCCTGCATGAATGCTACACTCCTGCATGAATGCTACACTCCCTGCATGAATGCTCACTCCTGCATGATGCTAACTCCTTGCATCCGCATTTCTACACTCCCTGCATGCCTGCTACACTCCCTGCATGAATGCTACACTCCTGCATGAATGCTACACTCCCTGCATGAATGCTACACTCCCTGCATGAATGCTACACTCCTCATGAATGCTACACTCCTGCATGAATGCTACACTCCCTGCATGAATGCTACACTCCCTCATGAATGCTACACTCTCTGCATGAATGCTACACTCCTGCATGAGATGCTGACACTCCCTGCATGATGCTACACTCCCTGCATGAATGCTACACTCCCTGCATGAATGCTACACTTCCTGATGAATGCTACAATCCCTGATGAATGCTACACTCCTGCATGAATGCTACACTCCTGCATGAATGCTACACTCCCTGCATGCCTGCTTACACTCCCTGCATGCCTGCTACACTCCCTGCATGAATGTCTCCATGACTACACTCCTGCATGAATGCTACACTCCTGCATGAATGCTACACTCCCTGCATGAATGCTACACTCCCTGCATGGAATGCTACACTCCCTGCATGAATGCTACACTCCCCGCATGATGCTACACTCCCTGCATGATGCTACACTCCCTGCATGCCTACTACACTCCTGCATGCATGCCATGCTGCACTCCCTGCATGAATGTTACACTCCCTGCATGGATGCTACACTCCCTGCATGAATGCTACACTCCCTGCATGAATGCTACACTCCTGCATGAATGCTACACTCCTGCATGAATGCTACACTCCCTACATGAATGCTACACTCCTGCATGAGATGCTACACTCCCTGCATGAATGCTACACTCCCTACATGAATGCTACACTCTCTACATGAATGCTACACTCCTGCATGAATGCTACACTCCCTGCATGAATGCTACACTCCCTGCACGAATGCTACACTCCCTGCATGCCTGCTAGACTCCCTGCATGAATGCTACACTCCCTGCATGAATGCTTCACTGCCCTGCGGAGGTGCGGGGCAGCGGACAGGTCTAATACGTTTCGCTACACATGTCCATTTTCGCTACATGAAAGCGAAAAAAGCTTACGTTACACAATTTTTTCGTTATATGGGCCTTTCGTTGGTCGGGGTCCACTGTACTTGACTCTCCTAGTTCCTTTCATGTAGGAAGCAGAGAAGTCTGTGTTATAACATTGTTTCTTACATAGTCATTTAGTGAGTTCACTCAGGGTGTCCCATAGCTCGATCGCTAACGTACTCAGCTTACACACTGAGGTACGGAGTTCGAATCTCCTCTGGTACGGCTGGAAAACATTAGAGACGTGTTTCCATAAGATACCTGCTGTCCCTGTCCCTGTTCACTTATCAGTTTAAAATGGGTACCTGGGTGTTAGTCGACTGGTGTGGGTCACATTGCCCTCAGACTTGACATCTCCACTGCCTCCAGCCTTTTTCTTGTTGCAACATTCATCACCCATGCACCAAAAACTCCTTAGTGCACCACTCACCTTTTTTGCCCCCCCCTCATCACTTCTATGATTCACCTTGTCTTTCATAGACCCATCTGCTGACAAGTCTACTCCCAAATATCTGAATACATTCACTTCCAATCTTTCAGTGGTATGGTTTGTTTGCAATCGTGTCATTAAGAATTTGTGAGTCATGTTTTCATTACCTAATTTTTTTGTTATCCTCATCACCTTACTCTTTCCAATGTTCACTTTTAATTTCCTTCTTTTACATACCCTACCAAACTTGACCACCAACCTCTGCAACTTCTCTTCAGAATCTCCCAAAAGCACACTGTCATCAGCAAAAAACAGCTGTGACAACTCCCACTTTGTGTTAGATTCTTTATCTTTTAATCCCACACCTCTTGCCAACAATCCGAGAATTCACTTCTCTTACAACCCCATCTATAAATATACTGAACAACCATGGTGAGATCACACATCCCTGTCTAAGGCCTACTTTTACTGGGAAATAATCTCCCTCATAAAAACTCTTCACTGCTTTCAGTAACCTACCTCCTATTCCATACATTTGCAACATCTGCCACATTGCCTTCCTATCGTACGCCTTTTCCAAATCCATAAATGCCACAAAAACCTCTTTACCTTTACCTAAATACTGTTTACCTGTATTTTTCACTGAAAACACTACCTACCCTTCCTAAAGCCTCCCTGTTCATCTGCAATCCTGCTCTCTGTCTTAATTCTTTCAATAATAGCTCTACCATACACTTTACCAGGTTGTATATTCACAGGCTTATTCCCTATACGTAATTATTAAACTCTCTTTTGTTCCCTTTGCCTTTAACCCCTTAACTGTCCAAACATAGATCTACGTTCTCTCACCCAGCGCTCCGAATATTTTGAAAAAAATATTTTTTTTTTTATTAAATAAAGAGGACATTTTTTACATAAAGTAATGTAAAAAAAATTTAGAGTCAGTACTTATGGAGATATAATACAGCAAAGTCGGCGCTTGTCGCTCACCTGACGGCAACATGAAGTGTTGCCGATATACCTTTTTTTCTCATTTTTTTTTATTTATATAATTTTTATGTTCTGATAATTACAATTTTTAGTAGTTCTTGTGATTTCATAGCCAATCTTTGTACTGACACTAATATTAGGTACTGAAATATTACTCAAATAGTCACAAACACAGTGATAGGTGAACATTTTCACCTACCTTAGTCACATACTATTGTCTAGACATGCGGGAGTATATATGAAACTCCTTGAAGCATGATGTAAGACAAGACTCCACTGCTGACAGTGCAGCAGTGGAGTGACATTTGATGATCGTGCACTGCCTTGGCTTTATTCTACCTGTCTCTCTCTGTCTGCCTGTCTAGCTCTGTCTCTGTTTATCTCTGCCTCCTCGTATCTGTCTTTCTGTCTTCCTGCATCTCTGTCTGCTTGTCTCTCTTTCTGTCTCAGAGAGTGGCTCAAGAACCAACAGCTATTACACATGATGCAGAGTCGTCACGTCTGATTCCTGAACAAGTAAAAATGCATATTACTTACTAGTCATGCTTATTATGCCTTAGATCTACAAGCACAGTATAGCACTTTGTCTGGATTTTTTGGATTATCCTAGGTAATTTACACTATGAATAATAACCGTATTTGTGTACCTGTGAGACAGAGATAGACAGAGACAGGGATATACAGAGACAGGGATATACAGAAACAGGGATAGACAGAGACAGGGATAGACAGAGACAGGAACAAACAGAGACAGGGATAGACAGAGATAGATACAGACAGCCAGCCAGCCGGGCTACCAAACACATATTACACATGTTCCCGAATTGTTTCTCTTTACTTAGAGCATAGGTTATAAGACATTTTGGCAGGATGACACTACCAGTAGTATAAAAAATGACAGGATGTTGCACAAATGTTGCATATGGGTTATTATCGATGTTTTTGATATTTCCTCGACCACTTGTGGCCACATCCATCCCAAAGCCACTAAACTCGGGGTCACCATCACTTTCCTCTTAAAAGGGGAGTGTTAATACAACATGACATCAGTGAATCCCTGGTGTTTGCCATGCTGTTTGCTCTAGCTGGTGCTCCCACAAGGCACTAAGTGGTCCCAGATTTTTTAATACTGCACACACCAAGTGTTAAGACCCATTCTATACTGACAAGGCATCTCAGGCCAATTGTGCCAAATTTGAAGGCTGGAAAAATAAAACGTAGATCTACGTTTGGAGCGCTGTTGGTAAGAATGCAGATCTACATTTGGACAGTTAAGGGGTTAAACAAAAAACTATGCATGCTCTCTGCCAATCCTTAGGTATCTTACTTCCATACATTTATTAAATAAAAGCACCAAGTACTCCAAAACTACAACCCCACCAAAAATGGGCTACAACTACCGCCACATCAGATACGACATCTAAACTGCCGTATTTGATGGTGAAAGTGTTGAATGATGATGAATGTTTTTTCTTCCTTTTTGGGTTTTTTTCTTTCTTTTTGGGTCACCCTGCCTCGGTGGGAAACGACTGACGTGTTAAAAAAAATATAGTAAGACCTCTCACAACATGTGCCTATGTAGTGTGTTTTTAATAGAATACTATTGAAATTTATATTTAAAAATATAAGGTCACTTTTGCCTCAGTTTATGTGCTGTAAAAAATTATAAAATGTATCTGAGGCAAGAAAACTTTTATGTTGAGAGATTTAAATGGCCTGGGGAAAGCTGGCAGCTAACCCTTACTCAATACAACATATGCTGAAGTGGATCTCGAATCTCAATAGACAATAGACCCACAGTAGTGAACTGATAAAATGTAAACAGATGACACACACCCATCTACCATCTCCAAACACTTCTGTATCAACAGACACGAAAATCAGAAATTTAAGGTAGGATAAAACTCTTAATTGTCATTATTATAAACAAGTAGAGGAAGCACTGGGATTTCTATACTGGGAGGCATTATTATTATTATTATTTTTTTTCAACAAGTCGGCCGTCTCCCACCGAGGCAGGGTGACCCAAAAAGAAAGAAAATCCACAAAAATAAAATAATTTCATCAACATTCAATACTTTCACCACACTCATACATAATCACTGTCTGCAGAGGCGCTCAGATACGACAGCTGAGAATAGTCCCTCCCAGCTGTCACTATCCCAGACCCCTCCTTTAAAGTGCAGGCATTGTACTTCCCATTTCCAGGACTCAAGTCCAACTAAATCAATTAACTGGTTTCCCTGAATCCCTTCACAAAATGTTACCCTGCTCACACTCCAACAGCTCATCAGGTCCCAAAAACCATTCGTCTCCATTCACTCCTATCTAACACGCTCACACATGCTTACTGGAAGTCCAAGCCCCTCGCCCACAAAACCTCCTTTAGCCCCTCCCTTCAACCTTTTCTAGGACGACCTCTACCCCGCCTTCCTTCCCCTACAGATTTATACGCTCTCCAAGTCATTCTACTTTGATCCATTCTCTCTAAATGACCAAACCACCTCAACAACCCTCTTCAGCCCTCTGACAAATACTTTTAGTAACTCCACACCTTCTCCTAATTTCCACATTCCAAATTTTCTGCATAATATTTACACCACACATTGCCCTTAGACAGGACATCTCAACTGCCTCCTGCCTCCTCCTCGCTGCAGCATTTGCAACCCATGCTTCACACCCATATAAGAGTGTTGGTACCACTATACTTTCGTACATTCCCTTCTTTGCCTCCATGGATAACATTTTTTGTCTCCACAGATACCTCAACGCACCACTCACCTTTTTTCCTTCATCAATTCTATGGTTAACCTCATCCTTCATAAACCCATCCGCTGACACGTCAACTCCCAAATATCTGAAAACATTTACTTCTTCCATAATCCCTCTCTCCAATGTGATATCCAAATTTTCTTTATTTAAATGTTTGATACCCTCATAACCTTATTCTTATCTATGTTCACTTTCAACTTTCTACCTTTACACACCCTCCCAATCTCGTCCACTAACCTTTGCAACTTTTCTTTAGAATCTCCCATAAGTACAGTATCATCAGCAAAAAGTAACTGTGTCAACTCCCATTTTGCATTTATTTCCCCATAATTTAATCCCATCCCTCTCCCCAACACCCTAGCATTTACTTCTTTTACAACTCCATCTATAAATATATTAAACAACCATGGTGACATTACACATCCCTGTCTAAGACCTACTTTTACCGGGAAGTAATCTCCCTCTCTTCTACACACACTAACCTGAGCCTTACTATCCTCATAAAAACTCTTTACAGCATCCAGTAACTTACTACCTATTCCATACACTTGCCACATTGCTCCCCTATCCACTCTATCCTATGCCTTTTCTAAATCCATAAATGCAATGAAAACTTCCCTACCTTTATCTAAATACTGTTCACATATATCCTTCAATGTAAATACTTGATCTACACATCCCCTACCCACTCTAAAGCCTCCTTGCTCATCTGCAATCCTACTCTCTGTCGTACCTCTAATTCTTTCAATAATAACCCTACCGTACACTTTACCTGGTATACTCAGTAAACTATTCCCCTATAATTCTTACAATCTCTTTTATCCCCCTTCCCTTAATGTAAAGGAACTATACATGCTCTCTGCCAATCCCAAGGTACCTTCCCCTCTTTCATACATTTATTAAACAAAAATACCAACCACTCCAACACTATATCCTCCCCTGCTTTTAACATTTCTGTATGATCCCGTCAGTTCCAGCTGCTTTACCCCCTTTCATTCTATGTAATGCCTCATGCACCTCCCACACACTCACATCCAGCTCTTCTTCACTCCTAAACAATGTTATACCTCCCTGGCCAGTGCATGAAATTACCGCCTCACTTTTTTCATTGACATTTAAAACTTCCTCAAAATATTCCTGCCATCTACCCAATACCTCCAGCTCCCCATCTACTAATTCTCCTACTCTGTTTTTAACTGACAAATCCATTTGTTCCCTAGGCTTTCTTAACTTGTTTATCTCACTCCAAAAAATTTTCTTGTTTCCAGCAAAATTTCTTGACTGATCCTCTCCCACTCTTTCATCTGCTCTCCTTCTGCACTCTCTTACCACTCTCTTCACCTTTCTTTTACTCTCCATATACTCTGCTCTTCTATTAACACTTCTGTTTTGTAAAAACCTTCATAAGCTACCTTTTCCACATTTATCACACCCTTTACTTCTTCATTCCACCACTCACTCCTCTTTCCTCCTGCACCCACCCTCCTATAGCCACAAACTTCTGCCCCACATTCTAATACTGCATTTTTAAAACTATCCCAACTCTCTTCAACTCCCCCAATATTCATACTTTTACCTCTTTCTTACTTGCTGTTGCCATTTTCTTTTTGTCCCATCTAACTTTTACTAAATAATGATCCGATATATCCGTTGCCCCTCTATAAACATGTACATTCTGAAGCCTACCCATCAACCTTTTATCCACCAATACAAATCTAACAAACTAGTTTCATTACGTGCTATATCGTACCTTGTATACTTATTTATCCTCTTTTTCATAAAATATGTATTATTTTTTTTTTTTTCAACAAGTCGGCCGTCTCCCACCGAGGCAGGGTGACCCAAAAAGAAATAAAATCCCCAAAAAGAAAATACTTTCATCATCATTCAACACTTTCACCACACTCATACATAATCACTGTCTTTGCAGAGGAGCTCAGATACAACAGCTGAGAAAAGTCCCTCCCAGCTGTCACTATCTCAGACCCCTCCTTTAAAGTGCAGGCATTGTACTTCCCATTTCCAGGACTCAAGTCCAATTAAATCAATTAACTGGTTTCCCTGAATCCCTTCACAAAATGTTACCCTGCTCACACTCCAACAGATCGTCATGTCCCAAAAACCATTCGTCTCCATTCATTCCTATCTAACACGCTAACACATGCTTGCTGGAAGTCCAAGCCCTCGCCCACAAAACCTCCTTTACCCTTCCCTCCAACCTTTTCTAGGACGACCCCTACTCCGCCTTCCTTCCCCTACAGATTTATATGCTCTCCAAGTCATTCTACTTTGATCCATTCTCTCTAAATGACCAAACCACCTCAACAACCCCTCTTAAGCCCTCTGACAAATACTTTTAGTAACTCCACACCTTCTCCTAATTTCCACATTCCGAATTTTCTGCATAATATTTACACCACACATTGCCCTTAGACAGGACATCTCCACTGCCTCCAGCCTCCTCCTCGCTGCAGCATTTGCAACCCATGCTTCACACCCATATAAGAGTGTTGGTACCACTATACTTTCGTACATTCCCTTCTTTGCCACCATGGATAACGTTTTTGTCTCCACAGATACCTCAATGCACCACTCACCTTTTTCCTTCATCAATTCTATGGTTAACCTCATCCTTCATAAACCCATCCGCTGACACGTCAACTCCCAAATATCTGAAAACATTTACTTCTTCCATAATCCCTCTCTCCAATGTGATATCCAATTTTTCTTTATTTAAATCGTTTGATACCCTCATCACCTTACTCTTATCTATGTTCATTTTTAACTTTCTACCTTTACACACTCTCCCAAACTCGTCCACTAACCTTTGCAACTTTTCTTTAGAATCTCCCATAAGCACAGTATCATCAGCAAAAAGTAACTGTGTCAACTCCCATTTTGCATTTAATTCTCCATAATTTAATCCCACCCCCCTCCCCAACACCCTAGCATTTACTTTTTACAACCCCATCTATAAATATATTAAACAACCATGGTGACATTACACATCCCTGTCTAAGACCTACTTTTACCAGGAAGTAATCTCCCTCTCTCTTACACACCCTAACCTGAGCCTCACTATCCTCATAAACACTCTTTACAGCCTTCAGTAACTTACTACCTATTCCATACACTTGCAACATTTGCCACATTGCTCCCCTATCCACTCTATCATATGCCTTTTCTAAATCAATAAATGCAATAAAAACTTCTCTACCTTTATCTAAATACTGTTCACATATATGCTTCACTGTAAACACTTGATCTACACATCCCCTACCCACTCTAAAGCCTCCTTGCTCATCTGCAATCCTACTCTCTGTCTTTCCTCTAATTCTTTCAATAATAACCCTGCCATACACTTTACCTGGTATACTCAGTAAACTTATTCCCCTATAATTTTTACACTCTCTTTTATCCCCCTTCCCTTTATATAAAGGAACTATACATGCTCTCTGCCAATCCCTAGGTACCTTCCCTCTTTCATACATTTATTAAACAAAAATACCAACCACTCCAGCACTATATCCCCCTGCTTTTAACATTTCTGTCATGATTCCCTCAATTCCAGCTGCTTTACCCCTTTCATTCTACGTAATGCCTCACGCACCTCCCCCACACTCACATCCTGCTCTTCTTCACTCCTAAACGATGTTGTACCTCCTGGCCAGTACATGAAATTACCGCCTCCTTTTTCATCGACATTTAAAAGTTCCTCAAAATATTCCCGCCATCTACCCAATACCTCCAGCTCCCCATCTACTAACTCCCTACTCTGTTTTTAACTGACAAATCCATTCATTCCCTAGGCTTTCTTACGTTGTTTATCTCACTCCAAAATTTTTCTTGTTTTCAGCAAAATTTCTTGACAGAGCCTCTCCCATTCTTTCATCCGCTCTTCTTTTGCACTCTCTCACCACTCTTTTCACCTTTCTTTTACTCTCCATATACTCTGCTCTTCTATTAACACTTCTGTTTTGTAAAACCTCTCATAAGCTACCTTTTTCTCTTTTATCACACCCTTTACTTCTTCATTCCACCACTCACTCCTCTTTCCTCCTGCACCCACCCTCCTATAGCCACAAACTTCTGCCCCACATTCTAATACTGCATTTTTAAAACTATCCCAACTCTCTTCAACCCCCACTACTCCTACTTGCACTAGCCCACCTTTCTGCCAATAGTTGCTTATATCTCACCCTAACTTCCTCCTCCCTTAGTTTATACACTTTTACCTCTCTCTACTTGCTGTTGCCATTTTCTTTTTGTCCCATCTACCTTTTACTCTAACTGTAGCTACAACCAAATAATGATCTGATATATCCGTTGCCCTCTATAAACATGTACATCCTGAAGCCTACTCATCAACCTTTTATCCACCAATACATAATCCAACAAACTACTTTCCTTACGTGCTATATCATACCTGTATATTTATTTATCCTCTTTTTCATAAAATATGTATTACTTATTACCAAACCTCTTTCTACACATAGCTCAATTAATGGTTCCCCATTTACATTTACCCCTGGCACCCCAAATTTACCTTCTACTCCATCCACAACATTTTTACCCACTTTAGCATTAAGATCCCCAACCACAATTACTCTCTCACTTGGTTCAAAACTCCCCACACACTCACTCAACATTTCCCAAAATCTCTCTCTCTCCTCTACACTTCTCTCTTCTCCAGGTGCATAAACACTTACTATAACCCACTTTTCACATCCAACCTTTATTTTACTCCACATAATCCTTGAATTTATACATTTATATTCCTTCTTTACCTGCCATAAATATGTATTACTTATTACCAAACCTCTTTCTACACAGCTCAATTTACGGTTCCCCATTTACATTTACCCCTGGCACCCCAAATTTACCTACTACTCCCTCCACAACATTTTTACCCACTTTAGCATTAAGATCCCCAATCACAAGTACTCTCTCACTTGGTTCAAAACTCCCCATGCACTCACTCAACATTTCCCAAAATCTCTCTCTCTCCTCTACACTTATTATTATTATTAGTCTGCCCGAAATGCCTAGTCATGCTAGGCATGCTAGTGGCCTTCTTTGTAATTTTAGTTTATAATATGTAAACCACACATTGTAACTAATTTTATAATATCTAAACCCCACATTGCAATCTTACAGAGAAATAAACATTTGAATTTGAATTTGACTTCCAGCAAGTGTGCGTGAGCGTTAGATAGGAGTGAATGGAGACGAATGGTTTTTGGGACCTGACGAGCTGTTGGAGTGTGAGCAGGGTAATATTTAGTGAAGGGATTCAGGGAAACCGGTTAGCTGTACTTGAGTCCTGGAAATGGGAAGTACAATGCCTGCACTTTAAAGGAGGGGTTTTGGATATTGGCAGTTTGGAGGGACTTCTAAACTGTCATATCTGAGCCCCTCTGCAAAGACAGTGATTATGTATGAGTGAAGTGAAAGTGTTGAATGATGATGAAAGCACTTTCTTTTTGGGGATTTTCTTTCTTTTTGGGTCACTCTGCCTCGGTGGGAGACGGCCGACTTGTTGAAAAAAAAAAAATGTTGATCTTCAATTAAAAATATGTTTTCATACCAGATTCCTGCTGTGTGAAGCCCATGACAATACAGAATAGCCAGAAGTCACGAAACAACTTCAGCAGACGTGGTTTGGGTTCTTTAATGAGAGGAAGACGTCGCACCAGCACTGCAATTACAGGAATCAACACTCCGAGGTTTCCTGCACTACTTGAAGCCTGAAATTTTTAAATGTAACTTTTGGTATGCTATATAGATGTATCAGTGAAGCCTATATATGTATTCAATATGCAATTATCTGCATTTAAAAAATGATGCTCTCTTTAATCTTTCAGTCCAACTGATGAACAATCCTCAACATTTTATTCAGAAATAAAACAATACAAATACAGTGGTACCTCGAGTTACAAGCTTAATTCGTTCCAGACAGCTATTCAAGTGCCGATACGAAAGGAATTTTTACCATAAGAAATAATGAAAATTAGATTAATCCATTTCAGACCTCCAAAAATACACTTACAAAAGCACCTACAAAAATACACTTACATAATTGTTTGAGTTGAGAGCTGCTCGTAAGTAGAGGTACCACGGTAACTCGTGAATTTTTATTTTTTAAGTGGCCACACTCTAGGTGTGACCACTTTGTGTGTCAATAGGTAATATGTATTTTAAGAAAAAGATGATGAATAAATATGTGAGATATGATACAGGGCGAAATGATAGCAGTTTGTTAGATTATGTATTAGTTGACAAAAGGTTGATGGGTAGACTTCTGTAAGTGTATGCATTTAAAGGAGCAACAAATATATTAATTCATTATTTTCTTGTAGATACAGTGAGAATAAGAGTTAGATGGGGGTACAAGGAGAATGTCATCAGTGATAAAAAGAGAAGTGAAAGTTTATAAATTAATGGAGGAGGAAGTAAGAGCAAGATATAAGGAAAAGTTGCAAGAAAAATGGGTTAATGAAAGTATAGGTTCTAGGTAGTAGGTTGGTAGACAGCAACCGCCCAGGGAGGTACTACCGTCCTGCCAAGTGAGTGTAAAACGAAAGCCTGTAATTGTTTTACATGATGGTAGGATTGCTGGTGTCTTTTTTCTGTCTCATAAACATGCAAGATTTCAGGTATGTCTTGTTACTTCTACTTGCACTTAGGTCACACTACACATTCATGTACAAGCATATGTATATACACACACCCCTCTGGGTTTTCTTCTATTTTCTTACTAGTTCTTGTTCTTATTTCCTCTTATCTCCATGGGGAAGTGGAACAGAATTCTTCCTCCGTAAGCCATGCGTGTTG
This sequence comes from Cherax destructor, assembly GCA_009830355.1. Taxonomy (NCBI): domain Eukaryota; kingdom Metazoa; phylum Arthropoda; class Malacostraca; order Decapoda; family Parastacidae; genus Cherax; species Cherax destructor. Next base: position 142,744 of record WNWK01003639.1, read on the forward strand.
TAAGAGGCGACTAAAATGCCGGGAGCAAGGGGCTAGTAACCCCTTCTCCTGTATATATTACTAAATGTAAAAGGAGAATCTTTCGTTTTTCCTTTTGGGCCACCCCGCTTCGGTGGGAAACGGCCGACGTGTTGAAAGAAAGACGAAAGAAAGTATAGGTAATGAGGTCAAAGAGATATGGGGTACATTTAAGAATGCAGTATTAGAGTGTGCAGCAGAAGTTTGTGGATAAAGGAGGATAGGTGCAGGAAGGTGAAGGAGCAACTGGTGGAATGACGAGATAAAGAGAGTGGATCTTACAAAGGAGACGTGATAAAAAAAGGATGGAGCATATAGATAGTAAGAATAGTTAAGAGAACAGTAAGAATGTGTAAAATGAGAGTAAATGAAAGAGTTGGTGAGACTTTTGTCAACAAACTTTGCTGGAAATGAGAAAAAGTTTTGGAGTGACATTAATAAGTTGAGAAAGACTAAGGAATGAAAGGATTTATCATTTTAATACAAAAGAGGGGAGTTGTTAAATGGAGAGGTGGAGGTATTGGGAAGATGGAAGGAATATTTTGAGGAGCTGTTAAATGCTGATGAAGAGAGGGAGTCAGTGATTTCAATCATGAGGCAGGAAGGTATAACATCTTTTAGGAGTGAGATAAAGCCAGATGTGTGTGAAAAGCAATGGGAAGAATGAAAGGCAATAAAGCAGATGGGATCAAGGCAGAAATATTTAGAGCACATGGGGAAGTAGTTTTTGGAACGGTTGGTGCATTTACTTAATAGACATATGAAAAGGAAAAAGGTACCTAAGGATTGGCAGAGAGTGTACATAGTTACTTTGCATAAAGAAAGACAAGATAAAAAGAGAGTGTAAGAATTATAGGGGAACAAGCTTGCTGAGTATACCAGATCAAGTGTATGGTGGAGTTATTATTGAAAGAATTAAGGGTAATAAAATAGGGTGGAGAGGGGATCAACGTGGCAGATTTTGCAAGTGTGTGGAATAGTTGGTAGGTTACTTAAAGAAGTTAAGAGTTTTTATGAAGATAGTGAAGCTTAGATTAGAGTATGTAGGAGAGAGGGAAATTATTTTCCAGTAAAGGTAGGCCTTAGACAGGGATACAAGATGTGACTATTGTTGTTTAATATAGTTATAAATGGGGTTCAAAAAGAAGTGAATGCTAGGGTGTTGGGCAGAGGTGCTGGACTAAAAGCTAAAGAATTTAATACAGAGTGGAAGTTGTCATAGATGCTTTTTGCCAATGACACAGTGCATATCTCTTATCACTCTTATCTTGGGAGATTCTAAAAAGAAGTTCCAAAGATTGGTGTATGAATTTGAAAGGATATGTAAAGAAGGCAATTAAAGTGAACATAAGAAAGAGCAAGGTGGTGAGAGAAACAAAATAAATTTAAGGTAATGAAAGACTGATTATCAGATTGGTAGGAGGGAGTATGGAGTAAGTGAATGTGTTCAGATATCTGGGAGTAGACTTGTCAGTAGACACGTCCATGAAAGAAGAGGTGAACCACAGGTGGGTGGTGCACTGAGGCATTTGTGGAAATAAAGAACATTATCCATGCAGAGAAAAGGGAAAATGCAAAGTATAGTGGTACCAACACTTACATGGGTGTGAAGCATGGGTTGTTAATGTTGCAGCGAGGAGGAGGCTGGAGGCAGTGGAGATCTTGTGTCAGAGGGCAATGAGTGGTGTGAATATTATGCAGAGAATTTATAATTTGGATATTAGAAAGCAGTGCAGGGTTATTAAAAGTACTGTGCAGGAGACTGAGGAGGGGTTGTTGAGGAGGTTCAAACATTTACAGAGGATGGAGCAAAATAGGATGACTAGGAGGGTGTATAAATCTGTAGTTTAGGAAAGGCAGCATACGGGCCATCCTAAGAAAGGCATGTGTGAGTGTGTTTAATTGGAGTGGAAGTAAGGGTATTTATGACTTGATGTGCTGTTGGAATGTAAGCAGAGATACAGGAAAACCAGTTAGCCAGACTAGTTGTGAGGATGGGAAACAAAGTGTCTGCACCCTGGAGGGGTAGGGATCTTGTAGTTTGGAGTGGCATCTGAACTGTAGCATCAGCATGCCTCTGGCAAGACAGTGATGGGCTCAGTGATACCTGGAGTTTACCTGGAGAGGGTTTCGGGGGTCAATGCCCCCACAACCCAGTCTGTGACAAGGCCTTGCGGTAGATCAGGACCTGATCAACCAAGCTGTTTCTGATGGCCACACACAGACTGACGTACAAAACACAGCCTGGCAGGTCAAGTACTGACTTTTGGTGCCTGTCCAGTGCCTTCTTGAAGACAGCCAGGGGTCTATTGGTAATCCCCCTTATGTATGCTGGGAGGCAGTTGAACAGTCTTGGGCCCCTGACACTTACTGTGTTGTCTCTTAGCATACTCGTGGTGCCCCTGCGTTTCATTGGGGAAATGTTGCACTGCACTGCCTGCCAAGTCTTTTGGTTCCACAAGGAGTGATTTTCGTGAGGAAATTTGGTACTAATCCTTCTAGGATTTTCCAGGTGTATATTATCATGTATCTTTCTCACCTGCATTCCAGGGAGTACAAGTCAAGGATTTCAACCGTTCCTAGTAATTTAGGTGTTTTATCATACTTATGCATGCCGTGAAGGCTCTCTGTACACTCTCCAGTTCACCAATTTCATTTGCCTTGAAAGGCGCCATTAGTGTACAGCAATATTCCAGCCTAGAGAAAACAAGTAGTTTTAAGAGAATCATCATGGGCTTGGCTTCCCTAGTTTTGAAGGTTTTCATTATCCATCCTATCATTTTTCTAGCAGATGTGGCGAATACATTTTTGTGATCTTTGAAAGTGAGATCCTCTGACATTATCACTCCCAGGTCCTTCACAATAGTTTTTTGCTCTATTGTGTGGTTGGAATTTGTTTTATACTCTGATATACAGTGGACCCTCGGTTTTCGTTGAAAATTCTTTCCAGAATGCTGTTTGAGTGCCGTTACCAAACGAATTTCTTCCCATAAGGACAAATGTAAATTAGATTAGTCATTTCAGACCCCCCAAAAGTACACTTACAAAAGCACTTACAAAAATACACTTACATAATTGTTTGAGTTTGGAGGTGCACGAAATCCGAGGGTCCACTGTAGTTTAATTTCTTCAAGTTTTCCATATCGAAGTAATTGAAATTTCTCTTCACTGAATTTCATATTGTTTTCTGTGGTCCATTTAACCCCTTAACTGTCCAAACGTAGATCTACGTTCTCTTGCCCAGCGCTCTGAATATTTTCAAAAAAAAAAAAAAAAAATTTTTTTTTTTTTAAATAAAGAGGACATTTTTTTACATAATGTAAAAAAAATTCTAGAGTCAGTAGTACTTATGGAGATATAAGGCTACAAAGTCGGCGCTTGTCGCTCACCTGACAGAAACATGAAGCGCTGCCGCTTGCAGAAGTGTTGCCGATATACTTTTTTCTCATTTCTTTTTAATTTGTAGTAGTTCTTGTGATTTCATAGCTAATCTTTGTTCTGACACTAATATTAGGTACTGAAATAGTACTCAAACAGTCACAAACACAGTGACAGGTGAACATTTTCACCTACCTTAGTCACTTACTATTGTCTAGAAATACATACATAGTATTTATAGGTCCCAGAAATGTTTTGGATATGCAAGAGTATATAATAATAATAATAAGTTCCCTTGAAGCATGAAGTAAAACAAGTGTCAGTCCACTGCTAACAGTGCAGCAGTGGTGACATCTGATGAGCATGCACTGCCTTGGCTTTATTTGTTTTCACTGTTACACATAAACATGTCTGTCTGTCTGTCTAGCTCTCTGTCTGTCTGTCTAGCTCTCTGTTTATCTGTCTCTCCATATTTGTCTCTCTGTCTCAGAGAGAGCCACTCGTGAACCAACAGGTATTACACACGACGCAGTTGTCATCATGTCTGATCCCTGAGCAAGTGTAAATACGTCATGCTTACTATGCATTATATCTACAAGCACAGAATAGCCCTTTGTCTGGATTTTTTAAATTATCCTAGGTAATTTACACTATGTATAGTTGTATTTATGTGTACCTGTGAGACAGAGATAGACAGAGATAGAGATAGGCAGAGATAGAGATAGACAGATAGAGATACAGAGATAATAATAATAATAATAATAATAATAATAATAATAATAATAATAATAGTTTATTTGGACATGATACAAAGAATTACAATGGGTTATGAGATGTTATGAGGTGTACATGCCAAAAGCCCCTAATATGCAGGGCATTTTAGGCAGACTTAAAATTAACTTAAAACTATGGTAAGAATTTTAGTAAATAGTTTACAATATGAGTATAGTTGAGTATTTAAGCAATGAAATTTAAACATAGTTTAGACATGACATTTTTGAAACATAGTTTTATATTTTTGTCTTATTTATAAAATTAATTAAATCAGATTAAACAAATTAAATCAGTAATTTGTGTTGCAATAACAAATTATATGGTCATTAGATGAGTTACAAGGAGCACAAGGGTACATAAGGATACATGAGGTATAAGTTTCAACATTTGTACTAGATTATATTTGATAAACTATTTCTCTTTGAGGAATTAAGTAAGGGATTTGAGGCTAAATGATAAGAATTATAGTAGACAGTTTACAAAATAAGTATAGTTGAGTATTTAAGCTATGAAATTTGAACATAATTTGAACATGATATTTTTGAAACATAATAGTTTTATAATTTTGGATCATTTACAGTTTTATATGTCTACATAATAGAATTATTAAATCAGATTAAACAAATTAAATCAATAATTTGTTTTGCAATAACAGTTTATATGCTCATTAGATGAGTTACAAGGATCACAAGGGTACATGAGGATGGATTTCTTTATATTAGGTGGTTTATACATTATAAGATATAACATAGCATATACATTACGAGGTATAAGTTTCAACATTTGTACAGTCATACCTCGGTTAGCGATATTAATCCGTCACAGAGGGCGTATCTATAACCGAATTTATCCTTATCTGAATCAATTTTCCCCATAAGAAATAATGGAAATAAAATTAATCCATTCCAGACTTCCAAAAGTAGTAAAATAAAATATTTTTTAGAACTTTTTGACATTAAATAATACACAATTTAATGAACATTAAAGAAATACATGTAAATATAGTACAATAACATGTCACTTATATTTATTGAAGAGTTGTTGATGTGTGGAAGACGGGAGGAGGGGAAAGGATGGAGTAGTATGCTAGTGTTTGGAAGGGGAATCCCCTCCCATTAACACTGAAGGTGGCAAGTTCTTTTCTGGGGTTACTGGCCTTTTTCTTTTAATGCCACTAGGACCAGGTTGAGAGTCACTGGACCCCTCTCTAACAAAAAATCTGTCCAGGGACCTCTGTGTCTGGCGATTCTTTAACATATCCCTGAAATAGGACACCATAGTGTCATTGTACAGGTTGCCAGCACGGCCTGCAACAGCATTGTTAGGGTGATATTCATCCATAAAGCCTTGCACCCTGCTCCACATTCCACAAATCTCCTTAATCACTGAAGAAGGCACCTTCTTCCATCTCTGTTCCACCTCCTCCTCCTCTGAACCATTGTCCTGAGCACTGGTCTCTTGTTGATGTTGCTGTTGAAGCTCTTGCAGATCTTCAGTGGTTAGCTCTACATTGTGTTCCTCCACCAACTGTTCCACATCCTCACCACTCACCTCCAACCCCATGGACTTGCCCAGTTCCACAATTTCTTCCACAACAGGCTGAGGCTGAGGCTCAGGGTTCTGAGGCTCAGCCCCAAAACCTTCAAAATCCCTCTCTAGGACACAGTCTGGCCACAATTTTCTCCAGACAGAGTTCAAAGTCCTGGTAGTCACTCCCTCCCAAGCCTTACCTATAAGGTGTACACAATGCAGGAAATGGAAATGATTTTTCCAAAAGTCTCTTAGGGTTATATTCATGTCTGTGGTCACATCAAAGCACTTTTGAAACACTGCTTTGGTGTAGAGTTTTTTAAAGTTGGAAATGACTTGCTGGTCCATGGGCTGGAGGAGAGGAGTGGTATTAGGGGGCAAGAACTTCACTTTGATGAACTTAAAGTCCTCCACAATTTTCTCTACCAAGGTTGGAGGATGACAAGGAGCATTGTCCATTATCAGGAGGCACTTAAGTGGCAAATTATTTTCCTGGAGATATTTCTTCACACTGGGGCCAAACACGCCATTGAACCACTCTAAGAAAATGTCCTTTGTGACCCATGCCTTTTTGTTAGACTTCCACATCACACACAAGTTAGACTTGGTGATACCGCATCTGCCAAACACTCGGGGATTTTCAGAATGATACACCAGTAAAGGCTTCACTTTGCAATCACCACTGGCATTAGCACAAAGCATCAGAGTTAGCCTATCTTTCATAGGCTTGTGTGCTGGCTGTGCCTTTTCCTCCTGAGTAATGAAGGTCCTGTTGGTCATTTTCTTCCAAAACAGGCCTGTTTCATCACAATTAAACACTTGTTAGGGTTGGAATTGTTCAGCTTCTATGTACCCCTGGAATTCATGCACATATTTTTCAGCCGCACTTTTGTCACAACTGGCTGCGTCACCATGCCTCACAACACTATGTATGCCACTTCGATTCTTAAATCTTTGAAACCAGCCTCTGCTGGCTTTAAATTCGCTCACTTCAGCATTTGTTGCAGGCATTTTCTTAACGAGATCATCATGCAACTGCTTTGCTTTTTCACATATTATTGCCTGCATAACACTATCTCCTGCTAACTGTTTCTCGTTGATCCACACCAACAACAAATTTTCCACATCTTCCAGCACTTGCGATCTCTGTTTTGTGATCACATATGCACCTTTCGCAACAACAGCTTCCTTGATTTTACGTGTATTTCCCTTGGCCACAATGGTAGCGATGGTAGAATAGGCTTTACCATACAGCCTGGCCAGCTCAGTGATACACACTCCACTTTCATATTTTTCTATTATCTCCTTCTTCAGTTCTACTGTATTTCTGAGCCTCTTTACCACAGGGCTGGCACTAGGAGCTTTCTTTGGACCCATGGTAGCTTATTTAGCAGTTGCAAGCACTAAAAACAGTGAAATAATGACAATATACTGGTATGAATGCGTGGGTGGCGTTGGTGGTGGTCGCTCTCACTTGTAAACAATAGCACACTTACGCTCCCTGGAGTGCCCGCACAGCTGGGCGCCACGCGGACGTGTTCGGGACGAATATCGTAAACCGAACAATCATCGTAAACTGAGTCAATATTTTGATGTAAAAATGTATCTCTAACCGATTTTATCGGTATCCGACGCCATCGCTATCCGAGGTATGACTGTACTAGATTATGTTTCATAAATATAGATAGATATAGAGATAGACAGAGATAGAGATAGACAGAGATAGAGATAAACAGAGATATAGACAGAGATAGAGATAGACATAGATAGATATAGACAGAGACAGAGACAGATATAGATACAGACAGACAGACGGAGATAGAGACAGCCAAAGTCAATCAGCCAACTGGCTAGGAAGCCACCCAGCCTGCCGAACACGTATTACACGTTCCAGAATTGTTTCTCTTTAATTAGGGCATAGGTTATAAGACATTCTGGCAGGATGACACTACCAGTGGTACCAAAATTGAAAGGATGTTGCACATGGGTTATTATTGAGGTTTTTGATATTTCCTTGACCACTTGTGGCCACATCCACCTCAAAGCCACTAAACTCGGGGTCAACATCACTTTCCTCTTAAAATGGAAGTGTTAATACTACATGACATAAGAGAATCCTAGGTGTTTGCCGCGCTGTTTGCTCTAGCTGGCGCTCAATTGAACTGGTGCTCCCAGTTCAATTGAGCACACACCGAGTGTTAAGACCCATTCTATGCTGACCAGACATCTCAGGCCAATCATGCCAAATTTGGAGGCAGGAAAAATAAAACGTTGATCTACATTTGGAGCGCTAGCGGTAAGAACGCAGATCTACGTTAGGACAGTTAAGGGGTTAAAGATTTGGTTGATGTCCGCTTGGAGTCTTGCAGTGCCTTTGATGGAGGACACTGTCATGCAAACTCAGGTGTCATCTACATCCCTGTCTATGTCAGATATGAGGCTAAGGAACAGGATGGAAGTGAGTACTGTGCCTTGTGGAACAGAGCTTTTCACTGTGGCCACCTCAGACTACTCTGTTCACTATTACTCTTTGTGTTCTATTTGTTAGGAAGCTATAGATCCATCTACCAACTTTTCCCGTTATTCTTTTTTTACGCATTTTGTGTGCTATTACACCATGGTCACACTTGTCGATGGTAAAAGTGCATCTTCCTTTTCGGGTTACCCTGCCTCAGTGGGAGATGGCTAGTAAATTAAAAAAAAAATAATTATGGCGACATTCAGGCAGTGTGTGAACAAGGTAGCATATATGAAGGAATTGGTAAAATTTGGTTAGCTGGAATTGGGGCCTGGAAGTGGGAAGTACAGTGCCTGTACTCTTAAAGAGGGATGGGGATGTTACAGTTCGGAAGGTCATTTGAATTATGATGTCTGTGCACTTCTGGGAAGACAGCTACTGAATGAATGATGGTGAATGTATTTTGTTTTTGGATCATTCTACCTTGATGGCAGATGGCTGGTGTTAAAAATAATTATGTGGAAGAAGGGGAGTAAAAATAACAGTAACAATAAGTGCATGAGCATGAATGCTGAGTCTGGATAACAATGTTTAATTAGATATTTTAGGCATTCATAATCCAGTTACTTGAAACTTAAATGAGTTGCAGGAGGCAATTTTGTAACAATAGCAAACTAAATTTCATCGCATAATAGTATACTGTTTTTCCTAAGGTTAAAAAAAATGACACTGCTTTGGTTACATTATATCCAAATCTGTAGCATTTGTACATACAGTGATCCCTCATGTTTCGGTGTTTCTGAATATCGGTTATTTCGTGTTTCGGTGCCTTTTTTCGGTCAATGTTTCCCTAGTGTATCGGTCTTTTCCTTGTGTATCAGTCCGTACCAGACCTGTCCGCCTCGCTGCGCAGGACGCCAGTCTAGCGTTGTTTACCATTGAGAGAACATTACCCAGTGCGCTTTTTCAAACATTTCACAATAAATTTATTCTTTTTATTGCTGGTTTAGTGATTGTAACTGTGAAATAAGTCGCCATGGGTCCAAAGAAGCTTCTTAGTGGCACCCCAGTGGTAGCATTCATGCAGGGAGTGTAGCATTCATGCAGGGAGTGTAGCATTCATGCAGGGAGTGTAGCATTCATGCAGGGAGTGTAGCAGGCATGCAGGGAGTGTAGCATTCATGCAGGGAGTGCAGCATTCATGCAGGAGTGTAACATTCATGCAGGGAGTGTAGCAGGCATGCAGGGAGTGTAGCAGGCATGCAGGGAGTGTAGCAGGCATGCAGGGAGTGTAGCAGGCATGCAGGGAGTGTAGCAGGCATGCAGGGAGTGTAGCAGGCATGCAGGGAATGTAGCATTCGTGCAGGGAGTGTAGCATTTGTGCAGGGAGTGTAGCAGGCATGCAGGGAGTGTAGCAGGCATGCAGGGAGTGTAGCATTCGTGCAGGGAGTGTAGCATTCGTGCAGGGAGTGTAGCAGGCATGCAGGGAGTGTAGCATTCATGCAGGGAGTGTAGCAGGCATGCAGGGAGTGTAGCAGGCATGCAGGGAGTGTAGCATTCATGCAGGGAGTGTAGCAGGCATGCAGGGAGTGTAGCAGGCATGCAGGGAGTGTCGCAGGCATGCAGGGAGTGGGGATTCCCCTTCCAATCACTAACCCCTTCCCCTGTCCTTCTCCCTATCTTCCAGATGCCAGCAACTCTCTTCAATAAAGGTAAGTAAATGTTATTTTAAATATTTAATTATAAATTTATTACTTTATAATTGTTTTGTGTGTAAAACTATAGTACTTATTCTTTAAAAAATGTATTTTTGTAAATATTTTTTGCGTGGAACGGATTAATTGTATTTACATTATTTCTTATGGGAAATAAGGTTTCGAGTTTTGAAGTTTTCGAGTTTAGGTCTAGCTCCTGGAGCGGATTAAGACCGATAGTCGAGGGACCACTGTATATTTCCAGCTTCATGAGTGAAATATCAGTTATAGAATGTACTTCTTTACCTATCAATTTCTAGAGAATGGTAGTTGGATATAGTAGGTAGTAGGTTGGTAGACAGCAACCATTCGGGGAGGTACTATCGTCCTAACAAGTGAGTGTAAAAAGGAAGCCTGTATTAGTTTTAAATGATGGTAGGATTGCTGGTGTCTTTTTTTTCTGTCTCATAAACATGCAAGATTTCAGGTACGTCTTGCTACTTCTACTTACACTTAGGTCACGCTACACATACATGTACACGTTTATGTTTACACACTCATCTGAGTTTGTTTTTTGATTTTATCTTAATAATTCTTGTTCTTATTACTTTTCCTTTTATATCCACGGGGAAGTGGAATAAGATTATTTCCTCCGTAAGCCATACGTGTTGTAAAAGTCAACTAAAATGCCGGGAACAATGGGCTAGTAACCCCTTTTCCCGTACGTATAACTAACTAAAAAGAAAAAAAAAAACGTCAAAGTGGGATGTTTGAATCTGCGTGGTTGTTGTGTGAATGATAAGAGAGAGATGATTGTGTATGTTATGAATGAGAAGAAGGTGGATGTCTTGGCCTTAAGTGAAACAAAGCTGAAGGGGGTAGGAGAGTTTCAGTGGGGAGAAATAAACGGGATTAGTTCAGGAGTTTCAAGCAGAGTTAGAGCTAAAGAAAGAGTAGCAATAATGTTGAAGGATAAGTTATGGCAGGAAAAGAGGGAATATAAATGTATCAATTCAAGGATTATGTGGTGTAAAATAATGGTTGGATGTGAAAAGTGGGTTATAGTAAGTGTTTATGCACCTGGAGAAGAGAGAAGTGTAGAGGAGAGAGAGATTTTGGGAAATATTGAGTGAGTGCATGGGGAGTTTTGAACAAAGTGAGTGAGTACTTGTGGTTGCGGATCTCAATGCTAAAGTGGGTAAAAATGTTGTGGAGGGAGTAGTAGGTAAATCTGGGGTGTCAGGGGTAAATGAAAATGGGGAGCCTTTAATTGAGCTATGTGTACAAAGAGGTCTGGTAATAAGTAATACATATTTTATGAAAAAGAGGATAAATAAATATACAAGGTATGATATAGCAAATAAGGAAAGTAGTTTGTTAGATTATGTATTGGTGGATAAAAGGTTGATGGGTAGGCTTCAGGATGTACATGTTTATAGTGGGGCAACGGATATATCGGATCATTATTTAGTTGTACCTACAGTTAGAGTAAAAGGTAGATGGGACAAAAAGAAAATGGCAACAGCAAGTAAGAGAGAGGTAAAAGTGTATAAACTAAGGGAGGAGGAAGTTAGGGTGAGATATAAGCAACTATTGGCAGAAAGGTGGGCTAGTGCAAGTATAAGTATTGGGGGGGGGTTGAAGAGAGTTGGGATAGTTTTAAAAAGGCAGTATTAGAATGTGGGGCAGATGTTTGAGGCTATAGAAGGGTGGGTGCAGGAGGAAAGTGGAGTCAGTTGTGGAATGAAGAAGTAAAAAGTGTGATAAAAGAGAAAAAAGGTAGCTTATGAGAGGTTTTTACAAAACAGAAGTGCTGTAAGAAGAGCAGAGTATATGGAAAGTAAAAGAAAGGTGAAGAGAGTGGTGAGAGAGTGCAAAAGGAGAGAAGATGAAAGAGTGGGAGAGGAATTGTCAAGAAATTTTGCGGAAAATAAGAAAAAGTTTTGGAGTGAGATCAACAAGTTAAGAAAGCCTAGGTAACGAATGGATTTGTCAGTTAAAAACAGAGTAGGAGAATTAGTAGATGGGGAGCTGGAGGTATTGGGTAGATGGCGGGAATATTTTGACGAACTTTTAAATGTCAATGAAGAAAGGGAGGCAGTAATTTCAGGCACTGGTCAGGGAGGTATAACATCTTTTAGGAGTGAGGAAGAGCAGGATGTGAGTGTGGGGGAGGTGATTGAGGTATTACGTAGAATGAAAGGGGGTAAAGCAGCAGAAACTGATGGGATCATGACAGAAATGTTAAAAGCAGGGTGAGATATTGTGTTGGAGTGGTTGTTATTTTTGTTTAATAAATGTATGAAAGAGGGAAGGTACCTAAGGATTGGAAGAGAGCGTGTATAGTTCCTTTATATAAAGAGAAGGGTGACAAAAGAGATTTTAAAAATTATAGGGGAAAACGTTTACTGAGTATACCAGGTAACGACAGACGGTAGGATCGCAGATGAGCAAGGAGGTTTTAGAGTGGGTAGGGGATGTGTAGATCAAGTGTTTACATTGAAGCGTATATTTTTTTTTTTTCAACAAGTCAGCCGTCTCCCACCGAGGCAGGGTGACCCAAAAAGAAAGAAAATCCCCAAAAGAAAATACTTTCATCATCATTCAACACTTTCACCACACTCATACATAATCACTGTCTTTGCAGAGGAGCTCAGATACGACAGCTGAGAATTGTCCCTCCCAGCTGTCACTATCCCAGACCCCTCCTTTAAAGTGCAGGCATTGTACTTCCCATTTCCAGGACTCAAGTCCAATTAAATCAATTAACTGGTTTCCCTGAATCCCTTCACAAAATGTTAACCTGCTCACACTCCAACAGATCGTCATGTCCCAAAAACCATTCGTCTCCATTCACTCCTATCTAACACGCTCACACATGCTTGCTGGAAGTCCAAGCCCCTCGCCCACAATACCTCCTTTACCCCTTCCCTCCAACCTTTTCTAGAACGACCCCTACCCCGCCTTCCTTCCCCTACAGATTTATACGCTCTCCAGTCATTCTACTTTGATCCATTCTCTCTAAATGACCAAACCACCTCAACAATCCCTCTTCAGCCCTCTGACAAATACATTTAGTAACTCCCCACCTTCTCCTAATTTCCACATTCCGAATTTTCTGCATAATATTTACACCACACATTGCCCTTAGACAGGACATCTAAACTGCCTCCAGCCTCCTCCTCACTGCAGCATTTGCAACCCATGCTTCACACCCATATAAGTGTTGGCACCACTATACTTTCGTACATTCCCTTCTTTGCCTCCATGGATAACGTTTTTTGTCTCCACAGATACCTCAACGCACCACTCGCCTTTTTTCCTTCATCAATTCTATGGTTAACCTCATCCTTCATAAACCCATCTGCTGACACGTCAACTCCCAAATATCTGAAAACATTTACTTCTTCCATAATCCCTCTCTCCAATGTGATATCCAATTTTTCTTTATTTAAATCGTTTGATACCCTCATCACCTTACTCTTATCTATGTTCACTTTTAACTTTCTACCTTTACACACTCTCCCAAACTCGTCCACTAACCTTTGCAAATTTTCTTTAGAATCTCCCATAAGCACAGTATCATCAGCAAAAAAAGTAACTGTGTCAACTCCCATTTTGAATTTAATTCTCCATAATTTAATCCCACCCCTCTCCCCAACACCCTAGCATTTACTTCTTTTACAACCCCATCTATAAATATATTAAACAACCATGGTGACATTACACATCCCTGTCTAAGACCTACTTTTACCGGGAAGTAATCTCCCTCTCTCCTACACACCCTGAGCCTCACTATCCTCATAAAAACTCTTTACAGCCTTCAGTAACTTACTACCTATTCCATACACTTGCAACATTTGCCACATTGCTCCCCTATCCACTCTATCATATGCCTTTTCTAAATCCATAAATGCAATAAAAACTTCTCTACCTTTATCTAAATACTGTTCACATATATAAATGTATAAATTCAAGGATTATGTGGAGTAAAATAAAGGTTGGATGTGAAAAGTGGGTTATAGTAAGTGTTTATGCACCTGGAGAAGAGAGAAGTGTAGAGGAGAGAGAGAGATTTTGGGAAATGTTGAGTGAGTGTGTGGGGAGTTTTGAACCAAGTGAGAGAGTAATTGTGGTTGGGGATCTTAATGCTAAAGTGGGTAAAAATGTTGTGGATGGAGTAGAAGGTAAATTTGGGGTGCCAGGGTAAATGTAAATGGGGAACCATTAATTGAGCTATGTGTAGAAAGAGGTTTGGTAATAAGTAATACATATTTTATGAAAAAGAGGATAAATAAATATACAAGGTATGATATAGCACGTAAGGAAAGTAGTTTGTTGGATTATGTATTGGTGGATAAAAGGTTGATGAGTAGGCTTCAGGATGTACATGTTTATAGAGGGGCAACGGATATATCAGATCATTATTTGGTTGTAGCTACAGTTAGAGTAAAAGGTAGATGGGACAAAAGAAAATGGCAACAGCAAGTAAGAGAGAGGTAAAAGTCTATAAACTAAGGGAGGAGGAAGTTAGGGTGAGATATAAGCAACTATTGGCAGAAAGGTGGGCTAGTGCAAGTAGGAGAGTGGGGGGTTGAAGAGAGTTGGGATAGTTTTAAAAATGCAGTATTAGAATGTGGGGCAGAAGTTTGTGGCTATAGGAGGGTGGGGCAGGAGGAAAGAGGAGTGAGTGGTGGAATGAAGAAGTAAAGGGTGTGATAAAAGAGAAAAAGGTAGCTTATGAGAGGTTTTTACAAAACAGAAGTGTTAATAGAAGAGCAGAGTATATGGAAAGTAAAAGAAAGGTGAAGAGAGTGGTGAGAGAGTGCAAAAGAAGAGCGGATGAAAGAATGGGAGAGGCTCTGTCAAGAAATTTGCTGAAAACAAGAAAAATTTTGGAGTGAGATAAACAAGGTAAGAAAGCCTACGGAACGAATGGATTTGTCAGTTAAAAACAGAGTAGGGAGTTAGTAGATGGGGAGCTGGAGGTATTGGGTAGATGGCGGGAATATTTTGAGGAACTTTTAAATGTCGATGAAAAAGGAGGCGGTAATTTCATGTACTGGCCAGGGAGGTACAACATCGTTTAGGAGTGAAGAAGAGCAGGATGTGAGTGTGGGGGAGGTGCGTGAGGCATTACGTAGAATGAAAGGGGTAAAGCAACTGGAATTGACAGAATCATGACAGAAATGTTAAAAGCAGGGGGATATAGTGCTGGAGTGGTTGGTATTTTTGTTTAATAAATGTATGAAAGAGGGGAAGGTACCTAGGGATTGGCAGAGAGCATGTATAGTTCCTTTATATAAAGGGAAGGGGGATAAAAGAGAGTGTAAAAATTATAGGGGAATAAGTTTACTGAGTCCTAGGTAGTAGGTTGGTAGACAGCAACCGCCCAGGAAGGTACTACCGTACTGCCAAGTGAGTGTAAAACGAAAGCCTGTAATTGTTTTACATGATGGTAGGATTGCTGGTGTCTTTTCTGTCTCATAAACATGCAAGATTTCAGGTACATCTTGCTACTTCTACTTACACTTAGGTCACACTACACATTCATGTACAAGCATATATATACACACCCCTCTGGGTTTTCTTCTATTTTCTTACTAGTTCTTGTTCTTATTTCCTCTTATCTCCATGGGGAAGTGGAACAGAATTCTTCCTCTGTAAGCCATGCGTGTCGTAAGAGGCGACTAAAATCCGGGAGCAAGGGCTAGTAACCCCTTCTCCTGTATATATTACTAAATGTAAAGGAGAAACTTTCGTTTTCCTTTTGGGCCACCCGCTTCGGTGGGAAACGGTCGACGTGTTGAAAGAAGAGAAGTTTACTGAATATACCAGGTAAAGTGTATGGCAGGGTTATTATTGAAAGAATTAGAGGTAAGACAGAGAGTAGGATTGCAGATGAGCAAGGAGGCTTTAGAGTGGGTAGGGGATGTGTAGATCAAGTGTTTATAGTGAAGCATATATGTGAACAGTACTTAGATAAAGGTAGAGAAGTTTTTTTTGCATTTATGGATTTAGAAAAGGCATATGATAGAGTGGATAGGGAGCAATGTGGCAAATGTTGCAAGTGTATGGAATAGGTAGTAAGTTACTGAAGGCTGTAAAGATTTTATGAGGATAGTGAGGCTCAGGTTAGGGTGTGTAGGAGAGAGGGAGATTACTTCCCAGTAAAAGTAGGTCTTAGACAGGGATGTGTAATGTCACCATGGTTGTTTAATATATTTATAGATGGGGTTGTAAAAGAAGTAAATGCTAGGGTGTTGGGGAGAGGGTGGGATTAAATTATGGAGAATTAAATGCAAAATGGGAGTTGACACAGTTACTTTTGCTGATGATACTGTGCTTATGGGAGATTCTAAAGAAAAGTTGCAAAGGTTAGTGGACGAGTTTGGGAGGGTGTGTAAAGGCAAAGAAGGGAATGTATGAAAATATAGTGGTACCAACACTCTTATATGGGTGTGAAGCATGGGTTGCAAATGCTGCAGCGAGGAAGAGGCTGGAGGCAGTGGAGATGTCCTGTCTATGGGCAGTGTGTGGTGTAAATATTATGCAGAAAATTTGGAATGTGGAAATTAGGAGGTGTAGAGTTACTAAAAGTATTTGTCAGATGGCTGAAGAGGGGTTGTTGCGGTGGTTTGGTCATTTAGAGAGAATGGATCAAAGTAGAATGACTTGGAGAGCGTATAAATCTGTAGGGGAAGAAAGGCGGGGTAGGGGTCGTCCTAGAAAAGGTTGGAGGAAGTGGGTAAAGGAGGTTTTGTGGGCGAGGGGCTTGGACTTCCAGCAAGCATGTGTGAGTGTGTTAGGAGTGAATGGAGACGAATGGTTTTTGGGACCTGACGAGATGTTGGAGTGTGAGCAGGGTAACATTTTGTGAAGGGATTCAGGAAACCAGTTAATTGATTTAGTTGGACTTGAGTCCTGGAAATGGGAAGTACAATGCCTGCACTTTAAAGGAGGGGTCTGGGATAGTGACAGCTGGGAGGGACTATTCTCAGCTGTCATATCTGAGCGCCTCTGCAAAGACAGTAATTATGTATGAGTGTGGAGAAAGTGTTGAATGATGATGAAAGTATTTTCTTTTTGGGAATTTTCTTTCTTTTTGGCTCACCCTGCCTCGGTGGGAGACGACCGACTTGTTGAAAAAAAAAAATTTTTAGAAGCCATCTAGATAACCATAATTTGATTAATGGTACTCGGCATGGATTTACGAGGGCGTTCCTGCCTATCTAATTTATTAACCTTCTTTAGTAAAGCTTTTGAGGCTGTTGATCACGATAAAGAATTCGATATTGTTTATTTAGATTTTAGTATGACTTTGATAGAGTACCGCACCAGAGACTGTTAAAGAAAGTGGCAGCTCATGGCATTGGGGAAAAGTGCTGTCATGGATCAGTTGGGTCCCTAAAGCGAAGTGTGCATAATGGGTTAAACCGAGTGGGGATTGTAACAAGTGGTTTCCAAGGGGTCAGTCTTAGGCCCGTTTTTTTTATAATATATATCAATGACCAGAGGGGAATTAAGTGTTAAAAATTTGCGATGACACAAGATAGGGGAAATTTATTTAAATTTGTGTCAGGGGAAATTGGAGGATTTAACAAATTAATTCCCGGTCAGAAAAGGGCAGATGCAGTTAATTGATAAATGCAAGGTTCTGAAGGGGGTGTCCATAACCCAAGCACTTTAAGTTAAATAACTAGAACTTAGCCATACGATTGCAAAAAGGACTTGGGGGGTTTTGGGGCAGCAACCTTAAACAAGACAGCAATGTAAAATATTAAGGAAACAATTACGGGATTTATATCAAAAGTGTAAAACAAAGTCCAGAGGGTTTTATTACAGCTTTATACATGTTAGTAAGGCCCACCTAGATTACGCAGCTCAGTTCTGTTCCTATTACAGAATGGATATTAATTCGTTAGAAAACATTCAGGTTTGAATGTTTAAAACATGATTAGAAATCTTCCGTATGAAGAAAGAAAGACCCTAAAATTACATTCACTTGTAAGCGAAGAATGAGGGAACATGATCGGGGTATACAAGTGGGAAAA